>CAKNXH010064633.1:106683-117838 GCA_932178445.1 Andricus quercusramuli | reverse complement strand
TTCAAATATTTTTGTGAAAATTCATGTATTTTGTTAAAAATTAATTTGTTTGAGTAGAAAATTAATCTTTTCTGATTGAAAATTCAACATTTTAGCTAAGACTTTTTTTCCTCAATTGACTTTATCGGCTATAAGTTGATGAAAATAAAACAGAAGTACCAGTAGTAAAACGTCTGCAACCTGTATAATTGAACATATCATTTTTGAACAGAAGAATAATCATTTTCAAAATTTGACTTCCGCTAACTAGGCTCGGTTGTAGTAGTTCGGCTGAGTGATGGGAAACCGTACACATGTAGCCGGGGCGCACTTGACCATCGTACAATATAAATAATATACAATGGAAACCATCCGAAATAATTACCGAATAAAATTGATGGTGGCAACTTCGTGCTTAGCGTTGAATTGACGCGATAGGAAAAGAGAAGTTTTTGAATTTGTATAAGAGTTGTTTGAGAACTCACATAGTAAAAGTGAATACCTGAAATATTACAATTCAAATACAGAACTGATCCCCAATTCAGAATTGAAATCAAATTCAGGTTAAACTGGAATTCAGAAAAAATACCTATGTCGGAATTTTGTTGGTTTAATTCAACCTCAACTCTGAATTAAAGTTATAGATTAGACAATCTTATTAAACTGATGTAGCTATAAATAAAAAAATTGAAATGTACATTTATGTATAAAAATGGATCAAATAATTATTATTTTTGATCAATTTGAACAAAATTACAGCAAGTAGTCACTGGCAATACATGTTCAGTTAGTTCCGCAGGAAAATTAGGCATATTCGTGGAATAATGTTAAAATATGAATTTGCTTATAAATATTACAAGAATAGCTGCTGGTGTCTTCCTGAATGACTCGTTGTAGTCATTTTTTTTCAAACTAAACTAATCGCAATCAGGCATTAATTTATCTCATACTCTACACATTAAACTATGAATTTCAAACAACTAAGCATTGTGAATAACGATGAAATGATTTTCATTCATCAATTTGTTTACAACATTATAAACAATTTTTTTCTTACTCTAACCTACTGGAAATCATTTCTGAATAGTTTCTGAAGATCTTAAAAAATAAAGTTGATCTGAAAAGTTAGGAAAAAATATTATTTACTATATTGTTAATTAAAACATTTTTGTTCGGCTTAAGAGAATTTCCGCTCGGCTATACCTGGAAGCCTGGCAGACATTAAAGAAAAAAAGCATTAAAACCCATTGAAAATTAGCTTGTCGACAGACTTTTGTCTACAAAAAGTGCTTTTGGTTACATTGTGCCACGGGCCAAATTGACCCCAAAAATAGTTTTTGGTTTTCTATGCATGGGTCAGTATTTATATTTTTATGGGACGAAAAAGAAAGTCTTCTGTGATTCGAATTTTCTATCTCATAAATTTTAAAGCTGCGCATTTTCTACAAAATCACCAAAATATATTAAGAACTTATTTGGGCATGTTAAATATGTGCACAATGTATGTATTTTATTATATACCAACATATGTCGAAAAATGTTCGCACTGGAATTTACAACTTTCTGAAAGTATGAGAATGACGAATGAATAAGGAACAGAAACAAATCATTTCTATACTACGTGAAAAACAAAAAAAAAACGAAATGATCCTTATCCAGTTGTAATTTTTATAATATTAGAATTCATTTTCTCGAGTGAAAGAAGAAACTATTTTTACAGATTCCTAAAATGTATCAATCAATAGTGCCCTAAATTACTTGTAATAATTGAGAACAGAATTTTAAAATATTGATATTTATCAGATGTCATTATTATGTCTACATATCATTGTCAATATTCAGGTTTTCCATATTGCTATATTTAACTAAAACCAACTTCTAAAAGCTTATTATTTTTACAAAAACTGTGCTTTAAATGAAATGAAATTGAATTAGGGTGATTACATGAAATAATTTTCGAATCTCAACACGCACACGAGCCTTAGTTGTACCCTTTAGCGATTAGTCCACAATTTTTTGAAGAAAACACGTAAAATCCGATATCATTTAGAAGTCCCTTACATGAGTTTTGTCCCTTTTTTGATTTCTTGTGGTTTTTATTTTCTGAATTGTTTGAAAATGTATGTATTGAATTTTCATAAATATAGAGTTCTCGACTTTTATATTACCATTATTGTAAATATTGTAATTAAAATTTATAAACTTCTTTTTAGTGAATATGATCAGTTTTGCTTACTTTTCTCTACATTTTTCTATGATAAGTAACTTTTCAAATTCATTACCTGTGTTTTGTAATCGGTACAACGTATTTTAAATTCATATAGAAAAATGTAAAACAAGTGAGATACAATTTTTCTATTACTGAAAAATGAGTTCGGAAATTTACTTCAGAATGATGCACAATGATAGTAATTCTATATGTACGAAAATGTAATGCATACACATTTCCAAGGCATTGGGAATATAAAAACAACAAAAATGCATGTATGTGTGTATGGGTATCTGTATGCCTGTATGCATGTGTATATGTATGCATTGTCTCTAAGAATACAATAAGTTCTATGGCAAGGGTAATCCACTATTCAAAAATATGCCCGCTTCGCGGGCACATTCTCATCGCGCGCTTCGCTTGCAAGTTTGAGCGCGTCTAGGGCGCGCACCTGTTGAATCTCGCGCTTCTCGCTCGATGATATGTTATCTCGCCCTTCGCGCTCGATATTATATTCACCTCGCGCTACGCGCTCGGACACATTTGCCTGACGCTTTAAGCTTGGTTCCTCTGGGTTTTCGCACTCCGTGTGCTGCGCGCTTTGCGGGCTAATATTCTCTTAGTTAGATTCATCGTTATGACCTACTTTTGGTTTAATTATGTACGTTTTCAATAGAAAGAGGAACTAATTTACTTAAGGTCCTATCGACCTTAAGGAACACATTCTCATCTAGACACTCGCGCTTCGCGCTCGATATTTAGTTTAAAAATCATGTAAATTGTAAACCTTGTGCTCCACCCTCGTTTCTGTTCATCGTTTAAAGGAAACTCAAAAGCTTGAGCGCGCTGCGCGCTCATGGCGCACGATTTGGTTGTCGCGCTTCGCAACGACAATATGTTATGTTCTATGATCTTCAGATAAAAATGACTGAATTTGTATTTATTTTAAAATGAAGAAGGAAATTCCTTCACTTCAGCGTACACTTCCGTATCTTTCTAATAAATCATACAATCAGAAAGATTTCTTCCAACTATCTGAAAAGGGGCGAAAAAAAGTATCTAAGTTGTTTTTGGAACATATATGTATATAATAAATTTTTAAATGATTATTGAAAAATGGACATTTGACAAAAACTGGGGGGGGGGGGCAAATTTGACACAAATATAACACCTTTTCTGGATGAGAATGTAAAAATAGAATAAATTGTTCGAATTTTCAAGTACCATGAGCATTAATTATTATTATGCCATTAAGCCATTCCCCTTTCGGGGTAGGCGTGACTCGCTCGGTTGGAAAATAGTAATGTGGGGAAGGAGGTATAGATTTTTTAGATTGATCTAGAATTTTCGTGTTATTTATTTAAATAACACGTTCGTCCCGCAACACTGCTCCGACCCAGGTGGCTGATCAATCTCTCTAGCGATCACCCCAAGTGAAGAGCCTCACAAAATTGTTATGTGTGGTTCCTCCGAGAGGTACATAACTTCGAATTTTGGTGTACACCGATTGCATGATTGCAAGTGATTGCAAGTTATTGTAAGTGATTCCAAGTGATTGTAAGTGATTGCAAGTGATTGTGAGTGATTGCAAGTGATTGCAAGTGTTTGCAAGTGGTTGCACGTGAATGCAGTGAATTCAGGTGATTGCAGAGTCAATTTTGAGTGACTGCAGTGATTTAATGGTGAAATCCGAGTGATTGCAGTTATTTCGCGGTAAATTCCGAGTGATTGCAGTGATTAAACGGTGAATCCCGAGTGATTGCAGTCATTGCACGGTGAATTGTGAGTGATTGCAATTATTTCTTGGTGAATTATGAGAGATTTTGGGTGACTTAAGGCGAACGAAGAGTAATTTCAATTTAATTCTCAGCTTTTTCAAATGAACATAAGTCAATTTAAAATCATTGCATGCAAAAAAGCGATTGTAATCAGTTTTAAAAGTACTGCTAGTAGGGCCAGAATGTTAAAAAAAAAACTCGAAAACTTGATTTGGCTTGAAGCTTGATAATTCGGAATTGCTGAAATCGTACGACGAAAATTTTTGAGATCAACTTTCTAGAAGATATTAGATATAGTTCGACATCAATTAATCGAAAATGCAATTTTTGAAAAGCATTTTCATTCCTCCCCCCCCCCCCCAAAAACAGATTATGAGGAAAACGTTATTGCAATCACTTTTCAATCACTTGAAATCACCGTGAAATCACTTGCAATCACTAACAACCACTTGCAATCACTCACAATCGCTTCCAATCACTCACAGTCACTGGCAATCACTCTGCAATCATCTGAATTCACCCTGCAATCACGTGAAATCAAGTGCAATCACTCTGCAATCACTCGAATTCACCTTGCAATCACGTAAAATCAAGTTAAAACACTTTGAAATCACCTGAATTCACCCTGCAATCAAGTGCAATCATTTTGGAATCAAATAAATTTTCTTACAAAAAGGAAGAAATTTACGTTTTAAATTTGTACTTATCAAAATCGATTAAAAGTGTGTATATTATGCATATATATTACGAATTGTCTGAATTCAATGCAAGAAATTGTGAGGAATTAAGACAAATAAAGTGTCATCCCGTGCAATTGTTATTATTGATTGGCGACAATTAGGCATTTCATGTTGTGACGTCAGCTGGCAAGATGTCTGCACGCCGAGGGCCAATCAATAATAACAATTAAACGGGCCCTTTATTTTTTCTAATTCCTCGCAATTTCTTGCATTAAATTCGGACAATTCGTAATATAGGGGAGAGTTGGGTGAAACCGGGTTGCGGGTGAAACTGGGTATCCCCTATATCTCGTGTATCGTGCTGCCCCCTGGGTCTAGTTTGATATATTTTGTTTATTTAGATTCCCTGACCTTATTTTCGTCAAGTGTCTAGCCACATGTGTTTTTTGTCTCAGGAGACAATACCAAATTTTTTTTGGTTGAACGTTACAATTCATGGTGACAAGTACGTTACCGTGTTTCTTCCAGTCGTAAAGAAACTGTACAGATAAGTAGAACACTTGATTCCGTACCTATTACAGAGTATATAGCAATAGTTATCATCATTTGTTTATGCTCACAAGCCACGAGCACAACGTTTCGTTCTTTATTGCATGTGGGGGCAAAACCGGGTACTGATGGTAGGGGTAAGACCGGGTAGTACTGGGCCTTACCCAACGTGCCATGAAGTGGCAAAAATCTGTCAAAAAACGTAGAAGTAGTTTATAATTTTATATAACTGTTATCGTACATTATTATTATATGTGAGTATTATGTCATCAACGGTAATAACTCACTTTCAAAAAAAAACATTGGTTTTTGTCACACAGGAGAAAATAATCATGAAAAATGTTACATGATATCTGAATTTCAGAATTTATTCATACGTTTTCTAATGATTTCTAATAATGAACTTTTTAAATTTGACGATGCCACTAATGTACAGAAGTGAGTCTGATAGGCAAAACTGCCCTCAAGCACCGAAGACATCGAAGACATAGAAGAGAAAAAATGATGATTTTTCATCAGAAAGGGAACCGGAAGCAGGCACTGATAAAGCTTGCATTTTTTGGAATGAGCTCTAATCTGTATCGACTAAGGGGTGATTTCAGAATTGCACTGTGTGCCCTAAATAGCATGCAGCAATGTCAAACAGGGCAAATTCGTGTGTGATTACTGCTAAATCCATAGTCAGTACATCTACGATGCTGAATATCATAGTCTTAATCATATTAAAACTGTGAGTGTACCCAAGATACTCAGCATACCAATTTTTATTATATTTGATTACAATAAATTCAATTTGTCTTAACTTTAATAAGTTTTTCAATTAGTTTCATTGGTACCCGGTTTTACCCTACCCACGGGGCAAAACCGGGAATTTCGCGTTTTTTTTTAAACATTTTTTTTTAATATGAAGAAAATTTTTCATTGCACATCTGAATTCACTTTCTTGTAGCTAAAGAGTCACAGAAAACTTCTCACTTAAAATAAAAGCTTTTTAGCTTTTCGTTTTTTCACAAAATGCCATCAAAGACAAAGTACCCGGTTTTACCCTACTCTCCCCTATATGCATAATATACAAACTTTCAATCGATTTTAATAAGTAAAAATTTAAAACATAAATTTCTTCATTTATGTGAGAAAATGTATTTGATTGAAAAATGATTGCACTTGAATGCAGGGTGAATGCAGGTGATAACAGAGTGATTGAACTTGATTTGACGTGATTGCAAGGTGAATTCGGGTGATTGCAGAGTGATTGCACCTGATTTCACGTGATTGCAGGGTGAATTCAGATGCTTGCAGAGTGATTGCAAGTGATTGTAAGTGATTGTAAGTGATTGCAAGTGATTGTGAGTGATTGCAAGTGGTTGTTAGTGATTGCAAGTGATTTCACGGTGATTTCAAGTGATTGTAAAGTTATTGCAATAACGTTGTACACCGATTGCAGGAGTTATGTACCCCTCGGGTTCCTCACTTGGGCCCATTAATAACTTTTCTGTCCTGGCATACTTCTCTAGCTTCCTTCACATCAATGCATTTTTTCATCCAAGCTCTTGTATTTCTATGGCTTCTTATGTGTCTTCGGATTAATGTCCCATTTACAGACTCTAACCATTCTTTCGGCGGTCTACCTCTGGGCATTCTGCCATTTTCTTGTTTACACTTGTTTGGTCAGTCGTTCATCTTTCATTTTTTCAAGATGGCCAAACCATCTCAACTGATTTCTTTCCCATATGTCAACTAGTATCTCTCTTGTATCACATTCTTGAAGGATTATTTCGCTTATTTCACGTTAATTTTACTCTGATCCTTTTCTTAACAAATCCATGTCTCGCTACCGTATATAACAGTCGGTACAAATATAAAATTATGTATTGCCATTTTAGCTTTTTTTGATATATTTTTACTTTTCTCAAGTTGCCGTATCTATGCGTTCGTTTAACTTATTCTAAAAATCTATCCGCACTTCCGGTTTCTGTAAATTTTCAATCTTGTTTCGCTTTTGTTTCGTTTCTTTTGTTCTCTTTCTTCTCCACCCCCGCCCTAAGTTTATTTTGGAGGCTAGAAGGTAATGTTCAGTATTGCATTCAGAGCCCCTCATGACTTTTGTATCTTTGACTAGTTCTCTTAGGCTTTCATCCCCAATAACGAAGTAAATTATACTGTGGCTATTTTCTTTACGCCAGGTGTACATGTGGATCATTCTATGTATAAATCAAGTATTTGTAATAAGTAGGCCCTTTTCTAAGTATAAGCTATATAATTTTCCACTGTTACAATTTTTTCTTGTTGGATCGCCAGAATTACTTAGCACCCTTTCTGTATCTGTACCCTGACGTTGGACGCCGACCCATCCGTTCATATCTGATCGCAACTACTTATTGTATCATTTAAAGTGTCCCAGAAGGCGCCTTTGACATCTCTCCTACCTTCATTCTAACCCACGGCAATCTGGGCGATACATCCTTGATCTTTGAGATGCTGTCTTGCTTCTTCGTTCATAATCTAACCAACCCCTTGACTATAATGTGATTCACTATCTACTTAGGACCATATTTCATAATCGCCTTTCAACACCCCATTTTTTATGTTCCCAGCATTTCTAGGTCCCCAGCATTTGTCGTATCTTGCATAGTTTGACCGTAAAATTGAATTTTTGGATTTTTAATTATTTTTCGTGCAATAAAAATGTGAATTTTTTATTTTAAGAATATCCAAAAAGTCGTTTTGACAATCATATAGGGCGTGCAAAAAGAAACATTTTTCTCGCCATTACTTTTTTTCGTATCGTGCGTTGTTTGGCTGAAAATGTTAATTTTCGTTTTTTCTTTTGGATTTTGAAAATGCTGTAACTCTGGAAACTTTCATTTTATCGAAAAATGTCATGAGAATAGGTTCGTTCAACCAAAAAAAGGGCGCTTGTTATGGAATATTGCACGGTAATGACCAGGACAGTTTGGAAGATTTTTTGATTTAATTCGATGCGCAGTAGTATTCTATGGCACCTACATCAGATTTTATTTTATTACACATACACAAACGCCGGCATTAGAAGGTTGTGTAATGTTTTCTGTTAATTCTAAATTTATTTAGGTTGTTTAAAGAAAAAATAAAATTAATAAAAGTCAATTTTTTCACTGTATCTGTTAAAAGCAGAAAACAATAAAAGAAAAATTAAAAACTCGGCTAGGATAGTTTGCGGTAAAACACTGCACCGTATCGACTCAATTGATTCAATTTTTGAAATGTTGAAGAACATATAAGAAAAAAATGCAGACCTGAAATCTTCATCGGAGACTTTCCACAAAGTTATGATAATTAACAAAAATACAGAAATAAATGTACACAGAAAAAAACTGAAATCAAACAAAATAATTAGCGATTTTATGTTTAATTCAATTTAAAAAATGCATAGAAGACTTACTTACAGAATAAACTATTTGTTTCAGATTACCCAATGATTTTATTTTATGTCAACATTTAAGACTGCGGAAAGATAGGCATTTTAATGAAGAGAATGCAGTAGACGATGAAAATAGGGTAAGTTGAATATTTTAACTTTTAAGTTAATTTTGTCTGTTTTGTTTCCCAAATAGCACAAAAAATTCAATATAGACTTCCTGTAACTGACAATACAAGGTTCGGAATATTGCATAGAAAAGTTGAGGCAAGGTTCGTTCAACCCATAAAATGTCCACTTGTCAGGAAATATTACACTGTAATGTTCAGGACAGTTTGGAAGATTTATTTAACTTAATTCGATGCACAGCAGTATTCTATGGCACCTACAGATGCGCAGTACATGTTCTTGGCTGAATGTACCTTGTCTTAGGCTTTCAATGCAATATTTCGAACATTGCATTGCCAGTTTCAGGAAATCTTCATCGAATTTGTTGTGCTATCTGGGTTCCTCATATATAGGCGAGAAGTGAAGGAAAATATTATATTTTATATAGAAATCTGAATTATCAATGACAAAAGATTAAAAACCTTACATTTCTTACTTAAAAAACGCTTTCATTGCGAAGATGCAACAATTTAATTTTTATTATAAAATATGAAGCAGTCAATATAGGTGACATGCGCCTACAAAAACGGGTTCCGTAGCTTATTTAAACAACAAAAGTCAGTAAGAACCATCATGAAGGATAGATGTTTTTGAGGGATAAATCGAATCCCATGGAATAAGGGAAGTCCTGTGAAATACATAGGTATGATCCAGAGAGATAGGTGAGATCCCGAGGGAAAGCTGAAATCTCGTGGGGTAACTGGGGTTTCGGGGCGTATCTGGGGTCTCGAAATATGGGTGTGTTTCCTAGGGATAGCTGGGATACCGTGCGATAGCTGGAGATTTGAGGGATAGTTGGGATTGCCGGGGATAGTTAATATCTTCAAGGATAGCTAGGATACTGAGGCCCCGAGTTATAGCTGAGGTCTCAAGGGACCTTTAGGGTCCCGAAAAATAGGAAAGGGGTGGTCTCGTGGGATGATAGGGATTCCAAGGGATGAGAGGGTTCCCTGGGATCAAGGTATTCTGAAGGTTAGGGGATATTCCGATGGATTGATAAGATAGCGTCATGTAGGACAAGGGGGGTACCAAGGAACATGATTTTAATCCTATAGGACAAGGGAGGTCCCTAGGGATAGGTGTCGTCCCGTTGGATAATGGTGGTCCTCAAGGATAGGTGTAACCCCGTGGGTTAGCTGGCATCTAGTGAGATAGAGGAGTTCCCGAGGAATTGTTGTGCTGTCCAGTGTTAAAGCTGGGGTCCCGAGAGATAAGTAGAGTATCGAAAAATAGATGAGGTATCACGGGAAAAGCTGGGGTCCCAAGAGATAGGTGGGTCCCTCGGAATAAGGTGGTCCCGACGAATAGGGGAAATCTCGTGGGATGAGGGGATCCGGATGGTTAACGATGGCCCTGAGGGGCACGTGTGCTCCCGTGGGATGTGGGGGATTCCAAGGGATACTTGAGGTCCTGTGGGATAGCTTGTAGTAGGAGGAATCTGTGGGGTCGCGTAATTTTGTAATTTTGATTCTTTAAAGTCTTTTGATAGATTTCGAAAGAGAACGCTAAGTTCTATGACAATCAAAAAGAAAAAATCTCTGTTAGTTTTGATACTGTAAAACTTTCAAGCCAAGTTTCGACCATTTTTTGATAAAATGCGTCATCAGTTTCAGCTAAGATCAAATGCCAAAACTTTGTCATCGAAACGGAGCAATATACACTACCGCCGGAAATTGTCGGTACGACCAACCCAGTGGGCACAAAATTTGGCGACGTCTTTACGACATGGTTACAAGAACTTTACGACATCTTTACAACATCTTATGTCCATTTCGTAAAGACATCTTAACGACATGGCCATAGGATGTCTTAAAGTCATCGTAAAGATCTCCTAACGATTTCGCAAAGACGTCATCAAATGTTGTGCCCGCTAAACAACTTGAGTAGTATTAAAAATCACTGCTGACTTTGAAACGTAATTGCTCGTTCAAAAAAGGAATTAAAGGAATTCGAAGAATTCAATGAATTCAAGGAATTCACAGAATTCAAGGAATTCGTAGAATTCAAGAAATCCAAAAAATTCAACGAATTCGAGAAATCAAGAAATTCAAGTAATTCACAGAACTCAAGGAATTCATAGAATTTAAGGAATTCACGAGATTCAAGTATTCGAGGGATTTATTAAATTCACGGAATTCAACGAATTAAAAGAATTCAATGGATTCAACGAGTTTGAGGAATTCAAAGAATTCAATGAATTTTAAGAATTCAAGGAACTTAAACAATTAGAAAAATTCTAAGAATTCAAAGAATTCGAAGAATTCAAGGAATTTTAAGAATTCAAGGAACTCAAAGAATTCAGGGAATTCGAAGAATCCAAAGAATTCGAGGAATTCGAAGAACTCAAGGAATTCAAGGAATTCGAAGAATTCATGGAATTTGAAGAATTCAAGGA
>CAKNXH010064633.1:75412-106673 GCA_932178445.1 Andricus quercusramuli | reverse complement strand
GAATTCAAGGAATTCGAAGAATTCATGGAATTTGAAGAATTCAAGGAATTCGAAGAATTCAAGGAATTTGCAGAATTCAAGGGATTCGATGAAATCGAGGAATCAAAGAACTCGAGAATTTCGAAGAATTCGAGAAATTCGAAGAATTCGAGGAATTCAAAGGATTCAAGGAATTCAAAGAGTTCAAGGAATTCAAGGAATTAAAGGAATTCAAGGAATTCGAAGAATTCAAGGAAATCAAGGAATTCCAGGAATTCAAAGAATTCACGGAATTCAAAGAATTCAAAGAAATCAAGGAGTTCAAAGAATTCATGGAATTCAAAGAATTCAAGGAGTTCAAAGAATTCACGGAATTCGCGGAATTCAAAGAATTCAAAGAAATCAAGGAGTTCAAAGAATTAAAGGAATTCAAAGAATTGAAGGAATTCAAAGAATTGAAGGAATTCAAAGAATTCAAGGAATTCAAAGAATTCTGGGAATTCAAGTAATTCAAAGAATTCAACGAATTCAACGAAATCGAAGAGATGAAATCGCAAAATACCAGGGTTCAGCAAGCAATCTATAAGCAAAAAGAACGATTAAATCATTAAAAAATCAGAACTCTGATCTCGAGAGAGAGTCGCGACAATTCGAATGCCAATTGACCAGGGCCGTAACTAGAGTCTCGGGGCCCTGGGGCAAGAAGTCAAATTGGTGCCCCCCGTACGGGACCCTAATTTGTTGGGGTCCCGTATGGGGGGTTGTTTTGTGGAACGTTTGAATTTCCCGCGCGTATAGGGATCACAAGCGCCGTTCGATACTAATAAAACTAATCTAATAAAACTACCACAAAAGATATTGACTTGTTTTATTCAGGGCGACAATTGTTTTATTTGGGGTGGCGACTTTAGGGGCCCCTAAAGTCGTTGCCGACGAAAGGTTCCTTCGGGGCTCAAAAAGTGGTCGACGAGAAGGGGCCCTCTCTCGTCGGGGCCCTGTGGGACCGCCCCACCTGCCCCATTGTAGTTACGGGCCTGCAATTGATCAAACTGCGTGAGGAAAACATCCGGTTGGAAAAAGCAGAGTTCGATCTGAAAAAGGAAAAAGTGAAGTGCGACCTCGATAAATTAAAATAGGAGCTCAATGATTTGAGGAAAGGAAACGAGAAACAGAAAACCGAATTAGTGAAACAAAGGAGTGCTAAGGAGAGTATTGAGATTGAGAAGATTGGAGACGAGAAACTTAAGTAGAAAGGATTGGAGATCGTAATTCAAACGTTGAAAACAGATACGACTGACTTTCGAAAGGATGGTTTAGAAATTCGAATGGAATCAGAACAAACATTTGTAGTCATATCTCGAGAACTCGTCCGAAATTTTAAAGTTTGATTGACTCAAATTGAAAATAAGACTTGAAAGACTACAAAATTCGAAAAATTCGTACATTTTTTTAAACTTCTCACATGGTCTATTCTTTTCGTTTTTAGAAAAAGTATCTTGCTTTTTTGAACGAGTAATCATGTTTCTGAGTCAGCAACATGGAGGAATAGTAAAGAGTAGTATCCCTGTAAGTGGGGAGTGGATCGAGCAACGTCCAAGAATTCGTTTATGTTTGCCACGAATGTAAACCTGTGAGCAACCCCGTGCACATGCGCACTGGCGGTTACCATGTCAACGATGTCAAGACGCGTTGGAAGTTTTGAACTTGTGTTTTGATTAATGCTCATAAAATATAAACATGTTGAACCTAATGGCCTGCAATATTTTGTTCACTGAAATTAATTTTATCCCTTACTTACGTACTCCATAAATGATTATAATAATGTCATTGTAGTACTTACACGTTCTAGCTCCTTAATGTGCCCAGTGGGCACAAAATTTGACGACGGCTTTATATATGACATCGTTACGACTTCTTTACGAAAACTTTACTACATCCTATGTCCATGTCGTTGACACGTCTATACGAAATCGTGAAGACGTTGTACGATCGGACGAGGCCTTTTCGACATCGTAAAGATATGTTAACGATGTGGACATAGGATATCTTAAAGTCGTCGTATAGATCTCATAACGATGTCGTAAAGACATCGTCAAATTGCGTCTACTGGGTATTTTTGATGATATTTTCCTTCTCGTGTTTAATTCCATAACAATTCAGGAACGTTATATATACCTAACAAAATAAAAACACAAACGAACATAACCTACATATGCATCAAGGTGTCAAAATATAACATAGGGGAGTGGGTATGACACGCGACAGAGCAAACAGCACTGCGCATGTGCACGGGGTTCCTCACGAGTTTCCATTCGCGGAAAACATCCTTCTTATTCTTCCTCCGTGCTCAGCAGTGATTTTTAAGGTTGTATCCAAGTCCCATCCCCGTACAAATAGTAAAGTCCCGTGGGGTGCCGTCGAGCCATGCTATATTGAAAAAATTTCACGGGCCCGCATGGTGAAGATTTCAGTGTGCTACTGGCTTAGAATTCGTGGTATGTGTATTTACGTATAGTCATCACTGCTATGCCAGCGGCAGACTCGTAGATCTAACAATGTTGCAATTTAAATAACCTAACCATCATTGAGCAACTGCGATATGCGTTTGATTGTGTGTGTGTATGTGTGTCGAGTACGTACAGCAGCAGGCTGGAGAAAGCGAACAGTGTTGCCAGGTCGCGATGCTGTTACGTTTATCCGTTTAAAAGTGACTAAAATTTCAATATTTTTCATCAGATTATCTATGAAACTAAACAGTAGGGAATTTTATGTTTTTTTCAAGGAATTGTATTTTCAAGCAGCACAAATACCGACAATTTTCAAATTTCTCTACCAAAACGATTAATTACTACAAACTAAAATTTGGAGAGTGCCTATGCATTGCCCATGAATTACGTGTTGAAGTAGTCAACTTTTACATTAATTTTCTCCGCATAAGTACGGTTGAAAAATTCAAAATTAATTTAGCATATGAATAATCATTATATTTAAATATAGCTCCTTTTTTGAAAAATTCTACCAGAGATCGATTTCTTTACATAAAACTTAATAGTACCTACTCCCGGTGGTCGTACCGAGAATTTCCGACGGTAGCGTATGTCATCTAAGACCCTTTGAAAAACAAAATGTTCCGACGTAATACATTTCTGTCGCATAAGCTTGTATAACCTCGTGATTGTAGCTTTTTATCTTCATCTGAAATAAAAGGAACTTATTTTTCATTTGGCACAATCTGAGATAAATATACGGAACATATCAGAATTATGCTTTTTTGTATCAAAAATCGTCTGCGTTCTTTTCTCGTTTTTTTTTTACTTCTTCGTGAACAAAAGAGGTGCAATTTGAATGCCTCATTCCAAAATGCAGATTCGACCAGTAGCTATTGTCAAATTCACACCTAGTGACTTGTATCCTCATGGGGACTATGCAGATGAATTATATTATCCTCCTGAAATTGGAGCAAGTCCCGTTCAACTTTTGGAAAAGCTGCAATCAACAAGTCTTTCTCCGAGTTACCAAACTCCGTCCTTCAACGATGGGCTCGGAATATTAGACGAGGAAATCAATGCTTACAAATTTGGAAAAAAGTTGAAAAGAAAAACTCTCGAGCATATTGAGGAGTTTTATCAGCCTCAACTTTATCAACAAGAAAGTTCTACTCTCTCTTTTCCGGAGTATGTACATGCGATTAAGGACATTTTGAGGAGAGCTCGAGATGAAGAAGCTGATGAGAGGAATTTTAATGGAGGTGGGAATAATTTGGAATTTTTTACCAATGAAATGGCAGGTGTAAGTGACGATGAAAAAGCTAGCATTGAAGACTATGAGAAGACGTTTACGAGAAAGTATCGAAAGGTTGGAGACTATATTTGATATATATTTATATGGTCATGTCATATTTGCCCGATTCCTCACTTAGGGTAGAGGGACAGGTTTGACCGGCTAACATTAATTGCCCTATAAAAAGTTAATAAGACGTTGAATTCGTCCATTTTTTCAAAACTTTGAGCCCTATTTTGTGGTGTATCATATTTCCATGCGCATTAATTATCCTAATAAAACAATGATTCGATCATTTATTCATTTCTAGCAAGCTGTATTTCGTCGGTCTTGCCCCGCGTGTGAGGGCAAGGCCTACTTCGTTTTTTAAATGAAATTAAAATATCTTAGGACGTGCAAAGTTTATGGTTTGATTCTTTGGTATTTTATGCATTGGAAAACGTACTGTGAAGCATATGCGGGAAGAAGTAGGAGATCATTTTATTAAAAATCGTGATAGCGTTCGGATGACTTCTCATTCATTGACATTTTGATAGATGCAGATAACACGCGCACTTATCTGGTTGATCTTGCTCCCATAGTGAAGTCTTACCTATTTTCTAAATTTATTCTATTTTGGACTTGGGTTAAGTTTAATTTGTATAATCATTTGATAGAATAATGTTTCATCTACCACTACACGGAAAAAATTAGTTGAGATTTTTAATGACTGAGTCGACCACTCTAGGATAGGGCTAAGCGTATGTCATAAATTGGAAGAATCGTCTTTAGAAACTTTGATTGATACATGTTTAAAAAGCAGAAAGAGTTGTGGAAATTACAAAATAATTTCAATGAAAATATGAAGACCAGAGGAATAGAGTTCTTGAAACACTGATACACTAATGCTTCGAAGCCAGTCAATGAAACTTTCGATGACTCCTAACGAGCTTTTAGAAAACAGTGTGGCCAAATTAAAAAATATATATTTCGCGGTTATATTTACTATATTGTTATTCACATAGATTTACGCTTAAGTTATATTTATTTTTACAGATACACACGAACCTATGAAAAATCCAAACAAATTTTGCGGCGGGATTCGAACTACCTAACACCTATGTCTATGACGCACCGAACGCAACTTATCCCTAACAACTAGACCCCACGGCCAATTTAACACATTGAATATTTTGCACAAATCCCAGTGAAGAGCCAAATTTAAATCCGCGCTCACTTTTTCATTGCCGGTGACCGCGACTCCACTCATACTTGAACATACACCACTTCACCTGAACGTCACTACGTGTTCACACAAGCGTCAAAATCTGAGAAATAAAAATTCGAGAACTGATGTTCTTAGACTGTGTTCCAATAATTCATTGACTTTTTTCACTTTTTCGATAAAGTCAGCGGTTCTTTCATAAAAATTAGATGAGATCCTAAAAAAACGTGGCCTATCCTAGAATGGGTGACTCGTCAAGTAAAGTTTCGACAACTTATTTTTTCCGTGTAGAAGAAATTTTCATGCTGTAATTATTTCAATTAATGTTGCAAACGTTATATTCCTGCCAGCGAATCTTCCATTCTTCAGTTATCAAAACTATTTTCTGCATAATTTTTCTTTTACAATGTAAATTTTTAATAGCAATATTATTTGCCAAGTTGCTCTTTCTCCGCCGGTCAGTCCTGCACCGCTCTCTCCTACAGAGATTTCTTGTTTACCAAACTCATTTTCACATGAAATAAGATGTCGAATTGAAAGTTTGGGTAATCAAATCAAAGTTTTCTCATTTCGTGAGGACAGGAGTTTCTCAAAAAAACTCTAAAGTAGGAATCCGCTAAGAATGACATGGCCTTAAGTAATTTTTTAACAGGGCCGCTGAAAAATTCAATTTTTACAGGGTATAGATTTATTTTTTTTCTTGTTGAGTGATGAGGGGGCGGGCGCCCCCGGTATTTTGTTGTTGTCATTATGATTAATCAAAGCCTTCAAATGTATACAATTTAATTACCAAATATTGAAAACTAAAAACTCGAGACAATAAAAATGAAGCTTTGTAAATTAATGAAGTATATTTAGGCTTCAAATTTTACTATTTTCTACCATCTTAATTTGTAATAGGACAATCTTAAACATTTTGATTTGAATAATGACTCGGGGGCTTCAATTCACAATTTTTCAATTTTAAACGATGATTTGAAATTCTCTAGTTTAAACCTTCTAAACCATAAAGGATTAAGTTTTATTTAACTCACTTATAAACTGTTGAACTCCCTTGTGCAAAAAAAAAGTATTACGAAGCATTGAATCTAATTTTTTTTTTTGGGATAAAGTATTGAAAATCCGAAAAATAGCGAAAAGTACTGGATTCAATATTTACTAACTATTTTTTTCATAAAAGTTATTTTTGTTTTGAATTAAACAACTGAAAGAGTTAGAACACCATACATTTTGAATTGTTTCATTTTCAATACGCCAAACGTAAAACTGTATATTATTTAAATTTGAAGGAGTTAAGAACAATAATTTATTAAAATTCTGCAGCTAAGGCAGAGAGCACTTCCGGATGTCACGAGTAGACTTCAAATGATGAAATTCGCAAAAAAAAATCCAAAGTGGTCGAATAAGGACCATGAGGAGACGCAGAACGAGAATGACTACACCGAGAATGACCCGAGAGACGATTTCATGAATTCCTTGTCTGATTTGAGTGGAATGTACACAGAGGGTGGAATCGTTTTGCCTTTGAGACATGACGATATTGCAGGTGGTATGTATTCTGAAATTTGATATCATTTTTTCGTTCTTGCAAGTGTGCATAGGTATTAACTTAGTATATGGGTAATATTCACGAAACTGTACACCTTTGCGGCTTCGGCTATTACACATAGAAAAAAGTCAAACCAGGTCTTAGACTTGTAATATTTTTTCGTACAATAACTTCATTCAATTTTTTACCACGAAATAAGTGCACCTGTTGATAAATATTTACACTATATTGCGTGAAAAATATCCAAAATGTCAGCTCCGTAATTGTCCCAAATAAAAATATTTTTCGCAAATCTATAAAATTTATTTCACTCAGTTAATGTTACCTTCCAGTATCTATATTATTTGAATCCAAGTATATAGTTGATTTTTAAGTGCGCTACAATGTTACAGAAATGACTGTCAAAGTTTCTAAATAAAGCGATGCACTCTGTCACATCATATTTCAAATAATTTTGTTTACTATACTTTCTCACGATTTTTAAATCTCGCGGTTCATTTAAACGCCATTTACTGGCACACAAGCAATAAAAACAATATATACAGGCAGTAAAGCGAGTGTAAGGGTAAATGGGAAACTGAGTGACTGGTTCGATATTATGCAAGGCGTGAAACAAGGATGCGTTATTTCTTCGTGACTATTTATCATATTCATGGATAAGTGTCTAAGAACTGCCCTCTTCGACGAAGAAGGTGTAGATCTCGAAACCGTCAATGCACGTGGGTTAGCTTTCGCAGATGACAAAATTGTTATGGCAGAATCAGTCGAGGTCTTGCAAAGAATGTTGAATAAACTTGATACAAGCATGAAGAACATGGGCCTCAAAATTAACATGAATAAAACGAAAATCATGGTGTTTGAGGGTAAAAGTGAGAAAACAGTATGCAACATTGTCCTAAATGATGAGAGATTAGAACAAGTTGACAAGTACGTATATCTAGGTAGTCTTTTCACTAACGACGGAAAAATAGATGGGGAGCTAGATAGGCGCATAAATAAGGTTAAGCAGGTTATCGGTAGAGCAGGGTCCATCCTCACAAATAAAAACATATCAAAAAAGCTAAAATGGCCATACATATTTTCATATTCGAACCAACTGTACTATACGGTAGTGAGACATGGACCTGTCAAGAAAAGGACAGGAGTAAAATCAACGCGATCGGCATGAAACCTCTGCGCATAATATGCGGGAAAACACTGATGGACAAAGTCCGAAACGAGACAATCCTCAAAGAATGTGGTACAGGAGACACACTTTCTATCCATTAGGCAATCCCAAATTTTGTCTATCTTCTTCAAACCCTCTCTTCCTATCCAAGCGAATCTATTTCTATCTTTTCTGAATAATAATATAGCCCTATCTTCTCAAAACCCAGTCTTTCCATCTAAATGAATCCTCTGCTTATCCATCTCTATCCTTTTCCATCCATTAGGCAATCCCAAATTTCGTATATTTGTTTTAATCCCTGTTTTCCTATCTAGTTGAATCCTTCTCTATCTTTTATAAAATAAAAGATAGCCCTATTCTTCTGAATCCTTGTCGTTCTATCCAAACGAATCCTCCGCTTATCCACCTCTATAATTTTTTCATCCATTAGGCAATCCCCTTTGGATTTTGAATTTAATTCAATTTCGTCTATTTTGTTTAATCCCTATATTTCTATTAACTTAAATCCTTTTCTATCTTTTCTGAAATATAAGACAGCCCTATCTTCTTAAATCCCAGTCTTTCTATCCAAACATATCCGCAGCTTATTCACCTCTGTCCTTGTCTATCTATTATGCAATACAAAATTTTGAATATCTTTTTTAATTCCTATCGTGCTATCAAATTGAGTTTTTTCCTTTCTTTTCTCGAATATAAGTCAGCCTTATCCTTACGAATCCCAGTCTTCATATCCAAATGAATCCTACCCTTAGTACCGGAAGGTTCCCGGTAGGTGGCTGACCGTGAAAGTCAGACATAAGTGAAATCACTTTCACCATCTATAATTACAGGGTAGGCAGCAGAGTTCGCCTAGTAAGAATACTACATTTTTGAGTGGACTCAAATGGATAGAAATTGAAACGATATATCGTGGATAGAAATGGATAATAATATTTAAATGCGTTATGGATTTAAATGGATGGAATTTAGAAATAAAGTAGGTATAGAAAGGGATAAGATTTAAACATATTTGACGGATATCCATGGATAGAATCATTGATAGAAAGCAATACGTAATTTGACAACAAGGGATAGAGTCAGGGATGGATAGAGATAGGCATTTATAAACTACAAGGCTAGAAAAAGATACACAGTTGTGACTGCAAGGGATAGAGTCAGGGATACAAAGATATAGGTCTAAATAGACATGATGGATGGGGCGTGGAAAGAAAAAGATAGCGTTTGTGGCGGATAGAAAAAAAATTCAAATCGAAAAGTCCCAAAAGATTTTTGGGTCTGGTGCGTATCTTAAGTACTACATGCAATGAAATTGCATGTAGGTGAATAGTTACTTGCAAGTGTACGTGCGACCCCGAAGAGCTACATCTCCTACCGCTGTAACTTCACCTTGCTTCGAGAATTCAAGAGAAGAAAAAAATGCGATTACGAAAGTGTTTGTCTGTTCAAATCGGATGGGCTCAAGTTTTATCAAACCGCGAAATAACTTTGCAAAAAAATCAATTCTTTTATTTAAATATGTTTGAGATAAAATATTGGCTCATCGATTTTCGGTGCATGAAAAAAATGGAAATGTAGGCTCGTTTCTTTGAAATTTGGTGAGCGTAGTACAAATAATTCCAGTGAGCCTGGATAATTCGTACATTATTGCAAATAATCAGTGACCGTCCCTGATTCATGTAGAATTCAATGAAATGTTTTGAATTCTCTGAATTCTTTTGAAAACATGGAATTCTTTTCGACTATTTCCAAATTCATCAACTTTGGGCAACGGTGAACCACTGCTGAATTAAGATGCACTCATTTTTGTTTTAATTCTCCTGAATTCAGTAGAAGTCTTTGAATTCCAATAAAATTTGGTGAATTCTTCTAAAATCTTCAGGATTCACGTTGAATTATTGCAAATTCTCTCTCGATTTCTTAGACATCACATGTAATCTTATAAATTTTGAAAAAGAATTTTAAGAATTTTTGTGAAATATGTAGGATATAACTTGATTCATTTTTAATTTCTTGAATTCTTCTCAAAATCTGAAATTCTCGTTAAATTTTTTTGAATTCCTTAGAGCCTTTTGAATTCTGCAGAATTATCTCGATTTCTTAGAAATCAGTTGTAATCTTTTAAACTCTTTTGAAGATCATTGAATTCTCTTCAAAAATTCAGGATATAACTTAATTTATTGTTAATTTTTTGAATTCTTCTTAAAACATGAAATTCTTTTCAACTATTTCCAAATTCAGCAAATCTCGTCTACGGGTGAACTGCTCCTGGACTACGATGCACACGTTTTCGTTTGATTTTGCAGAATTCTATATGAATCTTTGAATTGACTTGAAATCATTTAAATGCTTTTGAAGGTTTTCGAATATTATTGAAGTATTTAGACACGTGGAATTAATTTAAATTCCTTAGAGTCTTTTGAGTTCCGCAGAATTCTCTCGATTTCTTAGAATTAATTTTTAATGTTTTAAATTCTGTTAAAGATCTTTGAATTCTCTTGAATCTTCATTTGAAATCTTTTGAATTTTTCAAGACTTTTTTCAATTCTCTCAATATCTTTAGAATTCATATTGAATTATTGTAATTTTCATCAAGTCTTTTGAATTCTGCAGAATTCTCTTAATTTCATAGAATTCATTTGTAATCTTTTGAATTATTTTGAAGATTTTTGAATTCTTCTGACAAATTTCGGATATAATTTGATTTAAAATGCACCAACAAATCGCTCAGAAACACACATGAAAGATATTCCTTTGACCGAGTCAAGATCACTTGTCGAAAGTGCCTTGAAATCCTTGGTTTTCGCCAACTATTTCAAGGCGGCGTGGTACGGGGTGAAGGGAAGTCTTCAATCCGTCCTACAAGGTTTCGACCCTATGATCTTGGCTTAGTCAGAAACAAAGATCAAAAATAGAGTGAAGTTTTTCGGTCGGGGACCGCTTTTTATTTGCTCTGCCTTCCCACGCTTACGTAACATCGTTCGAGGGGGAGTTCTAGAGTTCGCTCTTTAGCGTTTCCCCTGTCGGATGCTGCTTTCCAGAAAACATCACAGAGGAGATACTACTATTGCCTATTTTTAGGGAACGCTAGTAATTCGAGGCTTACAATATATATATATATATATATATATAAAATAAAGTTAAACAACCACCGCAGGGTACCACTAAGAGCAACTGCCATCTAAAAAAAAAAAGATGTCAATAGCCCCCAGTGGAACCGCGGTAAAATACACCTATGGCCACGTCTCACATCCGTGAGATGGGTGGTCACAGGGCACGACGAAATCACAACGACAGGCCGGCGAAACCCTCGTGTGTCTTGAGGACACGAAGCGACCCAAGGATGACAGCTTTCTGCATCCATCTCGCAAGTGCCTTGGCATATTTTTGGCACGCGGGTATGGCTTTGAGGTTACGAACCAGTGATAGTTTAGCACCTCCGAGAGCACCTATCACAAGGACAATTACTCGTACCGAATATTTTGGGTACAGTCGTTGCAGCTCTCTTTTAAGGTCTTGATACCTCTCCTCTTTTTCTTTCTCCTTTGCAGTGATATTGTATTCGGACGGAGCCGAGAATTCGATCACGAATATAGTTCGTTTCTCGAAGTCTTGGAGAACAATGTCAGGCCTCGAGTGCGCAACGGAGACTGCTGCCCGAAAATTGTTGTTCCAGAAAATCTGGCACTTCTCGTTTCGGACAATTGACTCTATATCCCTTGAAACGTTCGGCAGGGTACTAGGTACTAGGTTCTAGGTACTCAGCGTCCTGGCATGCGAAAATGAAGCCCTCTGTACCTGAATTGAGCCCTGATGATTTGAGGAAAGCAAAAGTTTGCTCCTTTGACAAGGACTGTTTTTCTACATTGCTGTGAAAGTTTCCGTGCATTTGCTTGTCGAGTAGCTCTTGGTGAAATTTTCCAACCTCTGCTTTCTTTACTTCGGCTTTTAGACGTGAAGCATCTAGATGGAGTAATGCACTTTCCTCACTTCTGATGTTAAAATTCAGGCCAAGGGTCTCGGCAGCTTGCTCCGCGGCTTTGTAAAGGAACGCCCCTTCGCCAATCATCTCGTGGTTTCTGACCATCTTTAGGAGAGGATCTCTGCCATTTGCAACGATGTAAGCTGTACTCAAAATAATTCGGTTATGAAGACACTGGAGATTCAGAAGTCCGCGTCCGCCTTGACGGCGTGAAATGTATAATCGCGGAACTGACGAATTGATATGCAAGCTTTTATGCATATGCATGATCTTACGCGTGGTGACATCAAGGGCCTTAAGCTCGTTCTTCGTCCATTGAACCACCCCAAACGAGTAGAGTAGGACCGGGACGGCAAGCATGTTAGTCGCAGATACCTTGTTCAACGCCGACAGATTGGAACACCAAATCTGTCGAAGATGTTTGTATCTGCTTCGGAGAGACTCCTTCACTGATGTTACGTCCTGAATGCGGCTTTGAGGCACGCCCAGGTATGTATAGGTCTCTCCAGTGTTAAGATGTCTAATAACACTTATATCGACAAGCTCAGGGTCCTTGGGAACGCCAGTAATCTTTCCTTTCTTCAAATGAATTTTGGCACACTTGTCCAAACCAAACTCCATCCCAATCTCTCCTGTGTAGTACTTGACGATATTTAAAGCAGTTTGAAGTTTGCTTTTACCAGCGGCATAGATCTTCAGGTCATCCATATAGAATACATGAGTGACCTTATGCTCACGCTGATTAGTGTCGCCACAGAGGTATCCAGGAGAATTTCGTAGTGCGAGAGATAGAGGCAGAAGTGTGATGCAAAAAAGTAAAGGGCTCATACTATCCCCTTGAAAGACGCCCCTCTGGAAGGTGACGTTGTTCGTCGTCAGACGATAATTCCTAGATGAGATGGTAAATCTAGTTTTCCAAAGAGGCATCAATCTCTCTATGCATCTCACTATGTGTGGATGTACCTTCAAGCTTTCGATTCAACCTCTCATAGACTTATCATCTCTCTGTTGGAAAGCTTGAAGGTACATCCACACATAGTGAGATGCATAGAGAGATTGATGCCTCTTTGGAAAACTAGATTTACCATCTCATCTAGGAATTATCGTCTGACGACGAACAACGTCACCTTCCAGAGGGGCGTCTTTCAAGGGGATAGTATGAGCCCTTTGCTTTTTTGCATCACACTTTTGCCTCTATCTCTTGCACTACGAAATTCTCCTGGATACCTCTGTGGCGACACTAATCAGCGTGAGCATAAGGTCACTCATGTATTCTATATGGATGACCTGAAGATCTATGCCGCTGGTAAAAGCAAACTTCAAACTGCTTTAAATATCGTCAAGTACTACACAGGAGAGATTGGGATGGAGTTTGGTTTGGACAAGTGTGCCAAAATTCATTTGAAGAAAGGAAAGATTACTGGCGTTCCCAAGGACCCTGAGCTTGTAGATATAAGTGTTATTAGACATCTTAACACTGGAGAGACCTATACATACCTGGGCGTGCCTCAAAGCCGCATTCAGGACGTAACATCAGTGAAGGAGTCTCTCCGAAGCAGATACAAACATCTTCGACAGATTTGGTGTTCCAATCTGTCGGCGTTGAACAAGGTATCTGCGACTAACATGCTTGCCGTCCCGGTTCTACTTTACTCGTTTGGGGTGGTTCAATGGACGAAGAACGAGCTTAAGGCCCTTGATGTCACCACGCGTAAGATCATGCATATGCATAAAAGCTTGCATATCAATTCGTCAGTTCCACGATTATACATTTCACGCCGTCAAGGCGGACGCGGACTTCTGAATCTCCAATGTCTTCATAACCGAATTGTTTTAAGTACAGCTTACATAGTTGCGAATGGCAGAGATCCTCTCCTAAAGATGGTCAGAAACCACGAGATGATTGGCGAAGGAGCGTTCCTTTACAAAGCCGCGGAGCAAGCTGCCGAGGCCCTTGGCCTGAATTTCAACATCAGAAGTGAGGAAAGTGCATTACTCCATCTAGATGCTTCACGTCTAAAAGCCGAAGTAAAAAAAGCAGAGGGTAGAAAATTTCACCAAGAGCTACTCGACAAGCATATGCACGGAAACTTTCACAGCAATGTAGAAAAACAGTCCTTGTCAAAGGAGCAAACTTTTGCTTTCCTCAAATCATCAGGGCTCAATTCAGGTACAGAGGGCTTCATTTTCGCATGCCAGGACGGTGTAATCTCCACCTTAGCATACCGCGCCCGCATTTTATGTCGAGAAGTTCCCAGTGATAGGTGCAGAGCGTGTCATGCACACGCTGAGTACCTAGAACACATACTATCGGGGTTTCCGACCCACGCAGGAACAACGTTTATCTATAGACATAATGCGGCCCTAGGAGTACTTTATTACCACCTTTGTCGCTCTTACGGTGTTGGTCGCGACCCCGCCCTGCCGAACGCTCCAAGGGATATAGAGTCAACTGTCCGAAACGAGAAGTGCCAGATTTTCTGGAACTACGATTTTCGGGCAGCAGTCTCCGTTGCGCACTCGAGGCCTGACATTGTTCTCCAAGACTTCGAGAAACGAACTATATTCGTGATCGAATTCTCGGCTCCGTCCGAATACAATATCACTGCAAAGGAGAAAGAAAAAGAGGAGAGGTATCAAGACCTTAAAAGAGAGCTGCAACGACTGTACCCAAAATATTCGGTACGAGTAATTGTCCTTGTGATAGGTGCTCTCGGAGGTGCTAAATTATCACTGGTTCGTAACCTTAAAGCCATACCCGCGTGCCAAAAATATGCCAAGGCACTTGCGAGATGGATGCAGAAAGCTGTCATCCTTGAGTAACTTCGTGCCCTCAAGGCACACGAGGGTTTCGCCGGCTTGTCGTTGTGATTTCATCGTGTCCAGTGACCACCCATCTCACGTTTGTGAGACGTGGCCATAGGTGTCATTTACCGCGGTTCTACTGGGGGCTATTGACATTTTTTAGATGGCGGTTGCGCTTAGTGGGACCCTGCGGTGGTTGTTTAACTATATATATATATATATATACAGAATTAAAATTCTCAAATTAAATCGTTGATTAAAATTCTATATAGTGTATATTATATTATAGGTTTGCTTATTATTATTCTAGATATTAAGGATTAAGTATGTAACAGTTAGTAGTTCATATACATCTTATTACAAAAAATATATTCTCGTCGGTTCCTATTAGGATCCTAATACTCGATGACGTTTTCTACGTCAGTTTCGACGCCGGTTAGTTAGTTAGTTAGTTTCAATACGGGCGGGAAGCCCATGAAGAACACCCCTGGTGCTCAAGCTATAAAGCCTATTGTGCCACACCCTTACTTGTTCACTCTCAGCAGTCGATCCCAGACCTCTTGACGAAGCCCAGTATGTCGACCACCGATCGCGTTTCGATTTCCTCTGTTTCCATAAAATGGACCCCGAGGGTCTGTTGCCTGAGCCTAGCTTATGCCGGGCACTGGCATAATACATGCAGGGATGTTTCATCATCCCTACCGCACCTCCTGCACTCCGTCGTGGGGCTATACCCTATTTTGTGCATATGATAGTTCAAGTGATTGTGCCCTGTCAGGGTCCGTACCACAGTCCTTATGTCTTTCTTGGGTAAACTCAGGATTTCCCTGGCTCTGTCCATCCTATAGGTATACCCCAGGATGGATTTTGCCTGACGGCAACCCTTGGTTGGTTCCC
The DNA here is from genome assembly GCA_932178445.1 of Andricus quercusramuli. Taxonomy (NCBI): domain Eukaryota; kingdom Metazoa; phylum Arthropoda; class Insecta; order Hymenoptera; family Cynipidae; genus Andricus; species Andricus quercusramuli. Next base: position 91,312 of record CAKNXH010064633.1, on the reverse strand, counting down.
AGTATTCTCTGTTTTGTTCGGATCCAGTTTTTAATGGCCATCCCGACACTGCAAGACGCTATTCCCAGTACCGGTTCCGGTCCTACGAATGCGCCTGCTGCGCCGCACTTTGCCAACTGATCCGCCTTTTCGTTGCCCTTGATCCCTGTGTGACCAGGGACCCATATGAGAGTCACTTTGTTCCTTTCTGCAAGTTGGTTTAATGCCTTTTTGCATTCCCAAACCAGTTCTGATGTTATGTCTGGTTTCCCTATTGCAGTTAGTGTCGCTTGACTGTCCGAGAAGATCGTGATCTGTCTGCCAGCAGCCTTTTCATCTATTAGTGTTTCAGCACAGCGAAGGACGGCCAGGACCTCCGCTTGAAAAACAGTAGCGCGTCTCCCAAGTGTGATCCCTATCCCTTGTCCTCTCTTACTGTCATAAGTTCCGGCTCCTGACCCTCCCTCTCCCCTGGAGCCATCCGTATACCAGATTTCCCCCTGGAGGAGCGGGTTACCATTTCCTTTGCACATATCCTTGCTTGGGATACAGACGCGGAAAGCTTTGGCGAAGTTGAAGCATTTGTTTATTTTATCTTGCCTCATCTTTAGAATCGGCAGTGTGCTGATATCACTCGGGAGTCTAGTGTGTTTAGTCCCCGGAGTCCATCTATTTGCTCTTGCCAGGCAGCCCATCGCGTGAGCCGCTCGGGTGGTTATCGCAAAATGTAGGGGTTCCTCACAGAGCATGAATCCTATCGCCGCTGTGGGCGCAGTCCTCATTGCTCCAGTCAAACCCCTAAATGCTAGCGCTTGTAATCTTCGCAGCCTGTCCTGCATTGTTTTAAATTCCGCTCGTGGCCACCACACCACGGCCGCGTGTAGGAGCCTGGGTTTTAAGACAGCAGAGTAGAGCCATGCAACAATTTTAGGCCCTATCCCCCACGTCAACTCAAAGGCTCTCCTGCACATCCAAAAAGTCATGACAAATTTCCTGCATTGGGTATCCAGGTGCTTTGCTCAGCTCGGCTTGCTATGTAGGATTACTCCTAGATATTTAACTGAATCTGAAAACGTCGGCTTCCCACCACAGAATACAGGAGCGTCAGCTTTCGGAACTTTATAATTCCTCGTAAAAATGACCAAGTTGGTCTTTTCCGGATTTACCGAGAGTCGTGTGCTATTGCACCAGAGCTCTACGATGCGCAGCGCCGACCACACCACAGGAGGGGCGACAGGACCTGTGGGTAACCCCGCAGAGCTATCCCCCTTACTAGGCCTTCACCCCATCTGTTTTCGAGTCTTCTCCGGCGTAGCATTCTTCCTATCCAGCGTACTAGCTGGTCCGGCACAACACTTCTCAAAGCCTCTCGACAGATGACTTCTGGAGAAGTATTGCTGAAGGCACCCTCTACATCCAATAAAGCGCCCACAGCGTACCTCTTTTGTTCCAACTGCTGCTCCAATTTTTTCACAACAGCATGAAGCACAGTTTCAACCGAGCAGCCTTCCTGGAAAGCATGCTGCCCTCTATGCAGCGGGGTGGCAAAAAGCACCTCATCCCTAACGTATGTCTCGACCAGCTTCTCTAGCGTCTTCAGGATAAAAGATGTTAGGCTTATTGGTCGGAAATCTTTGGCAGCAGTGTAACCTTCCTCCCAGGTTTGGGTATGAAGGCCACTCTGCCATCCTTCCATGCCGATGGCACGTGTTTAAGGGCTCTACTTGCCCTAAATAATTTCGTCAGAGGAGGGACGACCAAACCCATGACCTCTTGGTCGGTTCGGATTCGCTGAAAACCCGGGAAGTGAACTTCCATCAGGTGATTCAGCGTTGCTTCTTCATCTTCGGCAAACTCACCATTATCGAGCCTCATGAGCCCGAGGTGAGCTTCCGGATTTTTCGCTAGGATCTTGTGGATCTTCGCTATTTGATCTATTCGCCCTATAGCACAACATTCTTGTCTTTCTACGGAGTCTCTCCAGGTGGGTGTTCCACCATTATGCTCCTTTCTAGACTTGATAGTGCTTGTAGGGCAATTGTTCTCATGTGATGTTGTCAGAGCCCTTCGCGGAAAATCCGCAGCGTGCTCCAACTCATCAATGGTACCATAGCTTGTGGGGAATTCCGCAAGCCTCCCTTCGAGTTCCTCTTTATATGAGTCCCAAAGTGTATTTCTAGGGTTTTTAATATTAGATACCACCGGTTTTCCTAGGGTTAATCGGAACACGATGTGTTTGTGGTCCAAAAGAGACTCCTCATCGGAGACCCATCAGTCCACTACCCTGCCTTAAGTGCACCTGAACATAAAGTCAAATCGAGAACCTCACTCCTGTTTTTAGTCTGGAATGTGGGAGTATCACCCCGGTTCAGAATCTCCAGCTCTGTGCCTGCTATGTATTTAATTAAATCTCTCCCTCTGTCATTGATGTTTGTGCTTCCCCATACCGTGTGGTGAGAGTTTGCATCACAACTTAACAGTAGAGGAATCATGTTCTCTTGACAATACCGAATTAGAGCCTCCACCTCTCTGGGAGGCGGGGGTCCCTCGGCATCGCTAGGAAATTAAGCCGAGGCAATAAATACCTCTATCCTTTCTGCGCTACTCCTCCTGAGTTTCACTTTAATAACGGTGAGATCCCTAGAGCAGAATTTAGGCACCAAGATCGCATCCATACCCTTGACGGCTACGCATGACCTTGGCGTTTTTTCGCGTGGCCCCTTGTATATGGAGCCACATCCTGACAAGACACAAATCCTTTCCCTGTATAACCAGGGTTCTTGGATTAGGGCAAGCCCTGTCTGTACCACAGACGTGCGTCTGGCTAGAACCGCCGAGGCGCCTTTGCTGTGGTGCAAATTAATCTGCGTAACGGAGATTCCCGTCTCATAAATTAAGAGGCTATTTCGGGGCATCTCTGGACGCTTCTGGAATCCCTGCGGATCCCAGTTGGGTCACGCGGAAGGTAACCCTACTCGCCCCTAGGTAGGGACGATAATCTAGAGCCACAAGGGCTCTGATCGAGGATTCAGGAAGTCCAACAACTAGAATCCAGCCTCTCCCCTTCGGCCTGGATCCCTGCCCGTCGGAAAATACCTTCCAAGAATCAGTTCGCGGGGACGGTTTCTGAAAGCTCAGGCGCCCCAGAACGGTCGCCGGATTCTTGGGGTTACCGGAAATCAATACGGTCGCTCTGCGGTACCTTTGCAGGCATTCCGTCCACTTGACTTCCAAGGTCAGACCTTCTTTTAGCCTGAACGTTGGGGTTCTCTCGACAATCCAGTCTCGCGACCAGATGTCAGCGGCCTCTACAACGATGGCTCCCGACCTGATGAATATGTCGTTAAATCTGGGGGCGCGTCCCTCGCGAGGTAACGCGTCAGTCCCTTCGAGATTTCATCCCTCAAACTGTCCAAGTCCTCAAGAGTCAGACAGTTATAAGGATAACCCGACGCAACGACAACCCTCACCAGGGCGTTGTTGGCCATCTGTGCGAAAGTAAGACCCTGTGTTACCAGGGCCTTCTGCCGTTTCAACTCCCTGCTTGGGGGAGTTTCTCCGAAGCCCTTCTTCCTCCTGCCTATAGAATAAGCCTGAGGAGTTGCTCCGGGTAAATCTCCCGCAGCCACTGCCCCCTGTGAGGAGCCTTGGCTGCTGTTTTTGAGCCGCGCATCACCACCATCTTCACTTTTTCGCACCGCCTCTGGTGGATTGTCCCTCGCGGAGCCTCCCACCTTTGACGGTGATTTGTGAGAGGGGCCCCAAGCGGATCCCTCATCGTTTGTGTTTTGTATTTTTGATTTGTTGGGTAACATTTCTGCCCACGAGAAGTTAGGGAAGTAAGAAATACCCCCTACAGAGCCTCGCTTGTATGGGGCGGTTCTACATACTGCGGGATTCGAACTGGTGTCCCAAAGTCATCGTTAAGGCATCTCCTTCGAGAGCCCTACCTGTCCACCTCTGCTAAGGAGGGCAGGCCGAGATGTCAAAGGATTTGCTAACCCTGGTACCATTCAGCTCTCGACACGGGGATCACATCTTAGCTTGGGAGCATGAGAACTTGCGCTCTTGATATTCTGGTGGGCTTCGCCATTACCCTCCGGAAGAACCGCTCCTTAGTTTGAGTCTTACCGATCAGAGTCCATCAGTTCCCAGAGTAGCCATACCTCGCGATATTGCCACTCAGGTTCACCTATTCCAGATCTGTGGTCAATGAGCCACGTAAGCCCTCCCACCAGCTACAAGGTCCCGAAATCCCTAGGGAGGGTTCGACGCCGGTTACGACGTAGAAAACTAGTTGGATCTGATGTAGGATCCGATGTCGGGTTCTTCAGTAGGGCGAGGCACTTGTGAGATGGATTCAAAGGACTGTCGTCCTCGGATCACTCCGTGTCTTCAACACAGAGTAAAATGGATGTACAATAGCAGATTTTCAAAGTATAAGATAGTGCCGCCAAACATACAGATATCAACAGTTAACATCTTCCAGTAAAAGGAAACTAATTAGGGCGAATTGCGGCGAATTAACAAGTTTGAATTCGCCCTAATTCTGCTTTCTGATTCGTGAAAACGAACTGAGTCAGCGCGAATTGAATGCGTGTTAATTTGCCTTAATGCGTGGTCAAGGTGATTTTGAAAAAAATTAATAAAAATTGCATGCCTCGAGGCTCGAACCAGCGATCCCAAGAGCATGATTCCAGAGGGCGACCACTAAGTTATGAGACTCATTAATATATATGTAATTAAAAGAAAAGTTAAACAACCACTGCAGGGTTCCACTAAGAGCAACTGACATCTAAAAAAAAATGTCAATAGCCCCCAGTAGAACCGCGGTAAAATACACCTATGGCCACGTCTCACATCCGTGAGATGGGTGGTCACAGGGCACGACGAAATCACAACGACAGGCCGGCAAAACCCTCGTGTGTCTTGAGGACACGAAGTGACCCAAGGATGACAGCTTTTTGCATCCATCTCGCAAGTGCCTTGGCATATTTTTGGCACGCGGGTATGGCTTTAAGGTTACGAACCAGTGATAATTTCGCACCTCCGAGAGCACCTATCACAAGGACAATTACTCGCACTGTATATTTTGGGTACAGTCGTTGCAGCTCTCTTTTAAGGTCTTGATACCTCTCCTCTTTTTGTTTCTCCTTTGCAGTGATGTTGTATTCGGACGGAGCCGAAAATTCGATCACGAATATAGTTCGTTTCTCGAAGTCTTGGAGAACAATGTCAGGCCTCGAGTGCGCAACGGAGACTGCTGCCCGAAAATTGTTGTTCCAGAAAATCTGGCACTTCTCGTTTCGGACAATTGACTCTATATCCCTTGAAACGTTCGGCAGGGTACTAGGTACTAGGTTCTAGGTACTCAGCGTCCTGGCATGCGAAAATGAAGCCCTCTGTACCTGAATTGAGCCCTGATGATTTGAGGAAAGCAAAAGTTTGCTCCTTCGACAAGGACTGTTTTTCTACATTTCTGTGAAAGTTTCCGTGCATATGCTTATCGAGTAGCTCTTGGTGAAATTTTCCAACCTCTGCTTTCTTTACTTCGGCTTTTAGACGTGAAGCATTTAGATGGAGCAATGCACTTTCCTCACTTCTGATGTTGAAATTCAGGCCAAGGGTCTCGGCAGCTTGCTCCGCGGCCTTGTAAAGGAACGCTCCTTCGCCAATCATCTCGTGGTTTCTAACTATCTTTAGGAGAGGATCTCTGCCATTTGCAACGATGTAAGCTGTACTTAAAACAATTTGGTTATGAAGACACTGGAGATTCAGAAGTCCGCGTCCGCCTTGACGACGTGAAATGTATAATCGCGGAACTGACGAATTGATATGCAAGGTTTTATGCATATGTATGATCTTACGTGTGGGGACATCCAGGGCCTTAATCTCGTTCTTCGTCCATTAAACCACCCCAAACGAGTCGGGTAGAACCAGGACAGGAAGCATGTTAGTCGCAGATACCTTGTTCAACGCCGACAGATTGGAACACCAAATCTGTCGAAGATGTTTGTATCTGCTTCGGAGAGACTCCTTCACTGATGTTACGTCCTGAATGCGGCTTTGAGGCACGCCAGGTATATATAGGTGTCTCCAGTGTCAAGATGTCTCATAACACTCATATCCACAAGCTCAGAGTCCTTGGGAACGCCAGTAATCTTTCGTTTCTTCAAATGAATTTTGGCACACTTGTCCCAACCAAAGTCCATCCCAATCTCTCCTGTGTAGTTCTTGACGATATTTATAGCAGTTTAAAGTTTGCTTTTACCAGAGGCATAGATCTTTAGGTCATCCATATGAAATAAATGAGTGACCTTATGCTCACGCTGATTAGTGTCGCCACAGAGGTATCCTGGAGAATTTCGTAGTGCGAGAGATAGAGGCAGAAGTGTGATGCAAAAAATCAAAGGGCTCATACTATTCCCTTGAAAGACGCCCCCGTGGAAGGTGACGTTGTTCATCGTCAGACGATAATTCCTAGATGAGATGGTAAATCTAGTTTTCCATAGAGGCATCAATCTCTCTATGCATCTTACTATGTGTGGATGTACCTTCAAGCTTTCCAACAGACAGATGATAACTCTATGAGAGGTTGAATCGAAAGCTTTCCGGTAGTCAATCCAGGTCATTGACAGGACGCGCTGATGGACTGTAGCGTCTTAACAGACACACCTGTCAATCAGCAGGTTCTCTCGACAGCCTGCTACACCTTTTTTCGAGCCACGTTGTTCGTACATCTCTCGCCATATAGGCTCAATTCGTCGAACAATCCTGTTGTTTAGGACAGCTGTAAAGATCTTAGACAGTGTGTTCAAACAAGTTATTGGCCTGCAATTCTCTGGTTTGGACAAGTTGCCTTTTTTCCGTAGGACTATAGTGCGTCTTAACACCAGCCACTGCGGAATGGGCATCTCCGACTTTAAATATGAGCTGAATATGCGGGCCAAATGTTGGTGTATAGAAATAAACTTCTTCCACCAAAAGTTCTTGATACAATCTGGTCCAGCACCGGAAAAGTTATTCGTGCCTCTAAGTGCTTTTTTCACCTCTTCGGCAGTGACTGATGGGCACTCCTCCTCAGATTATATGAGGCTGTCGCAAAGCTCCTTGAAGCGGATGATATTGTCAGTATCTTCTTTCAACTCTAGTGTTTTCGGGATCTTGTACACATCTCTCCAAAAAGTCTCTACCTCCTTGGGCTTGGGTGGATTTTTTACAAAAACAGGGGGATCACTGAAGAGGCGTGATGGGTCAGCGAGAATCTGTTGATTCTCCCTGATGCATCTCTCCCTCTTCTGTATCCTCCTCCTTGCGTCAGATAACAGCCTTATTTTGTCAACAATATGCTGCTTGATTGTCAGCAGGTTTGACTTGTTTAGTGTGTGATTCAAGGTCCTTAGTTCTTGGGTCAACTTTCGAACCCTTTCCGTGAATGGTCAACCAGATGTTATGTAGTCAATGACACATTGAACACGGGACGCATTCTGTCTTGCTCATCCAATTTTCTTGTTCAGTTGATGCAAGCGTCTTCTTGTCTTTTGATCCATCGTCGGTTTCAGCCTTCGATTTGAATCAGCCAAAGCTCTCGCAGCACCATAAACTAAGCAATTGATGGTCCAGAGGTCGGACTCTTGCGAGATATCTCCACGAAGGGACGCTTCCATTTCAGCCAGATCTTGGGGCTTAAGAGGAACTTGCATGTTGATGTTCCTCCTTGTACTGAAATTGCGATCATCTTCCAGAAGGTGTCTGCTTTCTGCGGTTTATCTTAATGTCGTTTCATCTTCGTCTGCAGCTTGTTCAAGCAGCGGTTGAGGAAGCGCTCCGCGTACATATCCATTTTTGCGGAGGTAGTCGGCTTGATTTCGCAAAGACTGATGCGAAACGTGCTGAAGCTCTGGGTGTTTCTGGCACCACAGAGTATGCATACGCGCCATAAAGCCTCAGCTAACAGGGATAATGCTGGCATCGTAGCAGTCTAGCACGTCATTCTTAAGTTGATCCGTCCACTCAATGTGGGCGTTTCGCCGGTTCGTCGTCGTGTTTACATCTGAATTATTTTCAGCACCCCGAACTCTAGGATGATCGGCATTGTTTGACGATCCATTGTCGGGTGCTCTGCGCGTTCGATCGTTTTGAACCGCATCTACAACATTTTTGTGGTTTGGTGGTTTCATTGTTGTTCCCACGAGCAGCTAGGGAAAGGGTTCGAACATCCTTGTAGAGCTTCGCGTGCAAGGATGAGGCTGATGCTCTGATAGGTCGCCGGTATCCCAGAGTCACCGTTAAAGACACCTCGCCCAGGTGCCATGCAGCTTTCGGCACGGTTCTTACACCTTCGCTTAGGGGTTATTTCTTCGGGACCATCCCTGGACAGTTGTCCGCGACTGCTTATTAATTATTGTAACCATATTCATCAGAAACCCTTGGTACGGGGACCCTCTATCCGCAACCCGAGGACGCGTTCGGTGGCTTTGTCATAACCCCTTCGGTTCTATTCCAAAGGAATCGAAACCGAAAACAGATATATATATATATATATATATATATATATATTAAGCCGAACACGGCATTAGGTCTGATGCCTGAGCAATAGTCCTAATGCCGGCATGGAGACGAATCTACCTGTGTCGACCTTTCTTTCGTCTAATTCCCTGAATCCAACGTGGCACTTAATCGTCAGCATGCACTCACGGCTTATTGCCCACAGTATCCTGGGCAAGAGACGAATTTCATTTCAAATCAATAACTATTCATTTACTTGAAATCAGAAAAATGCTATATCTATTGGTCGATGTAGTATAAAAATTAAGAAAGGGTGGTAAATTGATAAATCTTTCTAAAATACCTTACATTATTTTTATCACCTTATAATACATTCATAGTGAATTCCAGTAAATAGAGCCATCAATTTTCAAACATAAAAAAGAAGAATTTGTAATAAAATAATTCAATTTTCAAACAATAAGTTGAATTTTCAACTAACACGATGAGTCTTCAACTAAATAAACTAGTTCTTAATGAAGCAGTACAACTTTCCATCAAATAGTTGAATTTTTAACCAAAAAATATGAATTCTCGTCGAAAAATGTAATAGTTAATATATTAATATTAAGACTAATGCCGTATTTGGCTTAACACCTACGACATATATTTACAATGGATCTTTTATGTCCAGGGCGTAGGTTATATCTTAAGAATTCGATTGAATAGGCCAGTCTTCAACTGTATTCGCGCTGGAGAATTCAGATGAATTAGAGCTTGTCTTAAAATCTCGTGAGTTTACACGAATAAGCTGAAAACGAAATAAATTCGTGCTGACTTATTGAAATGAATTAGTTCCCCTCAAAATTTGTACACGAATTCACCAACTGCTTCAGTTCGAGATTGTCGTGAAGCAAGCATCACGAGGCCTCCTAACGGTTTCTTCCTAATTCGCTTCAACAAGTGTCTTTTTACTCGACTATGCTAGACCTCTGTCGGATACTTAGAGAAGCTTATAGTCAGTGCCTTGTGGAAAAATATTGATTACTAATATTTTTTTGAATAATATCAGAAATATTAATAATAAATAAATAAAAATAAATAAATTGTTAGGATAAAGTTAAATGGTTGACGCAAGTACCGGTTCTTCTTCAACATATTCTCCGACGTAAGAACGCTCTGTATTGCATATCTTTAATATCCACAGAAACTAATCTTTAACATCTAGATGGTTGTCCTATAGATAATATTAGATATGTCAACTGAAACATGTAGATGTTAAGGGTAAACATACATTTTTCTCCGTGAAGACACAAAGGTTTCGCCGGCTTTTCCTTGTGATTTCGTTGGGCCCTGTGACCACCCAACTCACGGTCATAAGAGGTGGCCGTAGGTATGTTTTACCGTGGTTTTACTAGTATCTAGTATCATTTTCATGGATGGCAGTTATTTATCGCGCTTTTACTGGAAACACCTACCATCCATGAAAATTGCACAAGGCTCCTAGTGTAACTACGGTAAATCACTCCTATGACCACGTCTCACGACTGTGAGATAGGTAGCCTGAAGAAATCACAACGACAGGCCAGCAAAGCCCTCGTGTATCTTGAGGTCACCGAGCGACCCAAGAATGACCGACTTCTGCATCCATATCGCAAGTGCCTCTCTTTTAACCCTTGTTTGCCACACTTCTGTGGAATCACGTTCTTGCCACACTGAGGTGATTTACACCCCAGCGACAAAAATTGTTCTAAAAAATAAACTATTAAACATTTTTACTTGAAAATTTTATCAGATCAGCTAAAGAGCGTGCTTTGGAGGATTATGTAGGTTATATAGCCAAAAACGAAATTAAGTACAATAAAAAAGTAAAATATTCCTTCACATTTAGGTACAAATCACATTTACGTAAAAATTGTCGTGAGTTTCTTTCAACTCCAGGGTGGCAAACAAGGGTTAAGCTCTTAATACCTCTCCTTCTTTTCCTTCTTCTTTGCAGTGATGTAGTCGGTCGGAGCCGAGAATTTGATCAAAAATATAGTTCGTTTCTCGAAGTGGTGGAAAACGATGTCAGGCTTCGAGAACGCAATAGCGACTCCTGTCCGAAAGTCGCATTTCCAGAAAATTTGGCTTTTCTCGTTTTTCACAATTGACTCTATCTCCCTCGGACAGTTTGGTAGGACAGGATCGCGGCCAACACCATAAGAGCGACACAGATGGTAGTAAAGCACTCTTAGAGCCGCATTGTTATACAATTGAGCCATATCCCTTTCGGGCTATGCGTTACTCATTCGGTGAGAAAGGGAGTAATGCGGGGGGGGGGGTATAGATTTTTAGATTGATCCAGAATTCTCGTGTTATTTATTCAAATAACACGTTTGTTCCGCAACACTGCTTCGACCCAAGTCGCTGATCAATCTCTCTACGCAAGCTATCCCATGTAGAGTGATCGTTTTCTATATATGTTTTAATGAGATTTTAAATTGTCCTGTTATAACTTCCGTTTGGGTTTGCTTGGGGGTAATATTTTGGCGTTTTCATGTTTCTAATGCCGAATTTTTCTGTTAGATCTCTTAATGTTTTATTCACAAATTCAGTGCCGTTATGCGTGTGCAGGATCCGTGGTGTTCCCCAAGCCGAAATTACCCGTTCACGAAATTCAGATTCTATGGTGATCCCGTTAGCTTTTCAATTGGTATTATTTCGACCCATTCTGTAAATAGGTCTACAAACACTGAAATGCTTTGATTTATTTTATTTTCATAACTTGGTAGTGGACCCATGATGTAAGCTGCTACCATGGTCCATGGTTCTTCGATTTCCCTTTTTCCCATCAATCCTATCTTATTTTGATTGCTTGGCTTTACTCACTGACAGATCAGGCAGCTTTTTTCGTAATTGATCACGTCCGAAGATACCCCTAGCCAGGAGTAATGTTCGGAAATTTTCGCTTAAGTTTTCTCTGATCCCAAATGTCCTGCCTGGGTTTCATCGTCATTGTCCCGTAAAACTTGAGCTCTAAGTTTTTTGGGTAACTGTAATTTCCAAGGGTTTGAATCTGGTAATAAAGTAGATTTGAGTGTGTCAGTTCTGTAAAAAATAGATTTGCGAATTTCTGATTCGCCATTCTTCGTGTTCTTTGGATCTATTTGTAATTTGTCTCATTTTTGTAGAGTACCAGTCGTCTTTTTTTGTCATCGATGTCTGCTTTCGGTTTTTCTACGCTACAAGCTAATGCAAGCGCTATATTTTTACTCATTCTCCTGATCTTGAGAGAGCACCAGGGACAAAATTCGAGCTCCGATATAACTTTGAAAATATAACCTTCTGAGTAAGGTCTAAATTTTCTAATGATTTAAACTACGGCTAGGAACTCTTTTTTTATGCCAAGTACCGAGATTCGGCCCCGTTCAGGCTTCTACTCGCGTGAGCGTTACCGTAATTTACGCCGTTTATTGTTTGCGTGAGTACGGGTCCTATTCCATTATTACTCGCGTATGTTTCGAGTTGAAAGGGTTAAGTAAAATCTGTGCAAGTTAAAATTTGGTACCGATGTTAATATGTCTTTAGTTTTTTGGAATGACTCATCTTGTTCTAATCCCCAATCCCATGTTCTATTGTTCGGTTGTTTCGGCAAAGTGTGGAATAAATTTTCGGTACCAACTTGCTATCCCCAATATACGCTGTAATGGTTCAACATTTTTCGGTTCAGGGAATTCTAGGATTTCTTGGATTTTTCCACTGTCAATTTAGAGTCCGGACGTTTCTTGGGACTGATCGTTAAATTTGCATTATTTAATTTGTCTACAACAATATTTAAGTATTTCAAATGGTCTTCAAAATTTTGAGTTAGGATAACTATGTCGTCTGAATAACAAAAACGTGTGGCTTCAAGTCTGAAGTAATGGTGTCATCTGGCAGTCTGTGGAAAGTGGCTGGAGCGTTGGTTAAACCAAATGGCATCCTTCTCAATCCTTTTAAATTCCAGGGACTGTGAATGCTGTGATTGTTTTTGAACTTCCTTCCAATGGAATTTGTAAGTAAGCTAATCTTAAATCAATTTTGGAAATGAATTTTGCTGATCTCAAAGTGTCCAATATTTCTATCATGAGTGGGATTGGGTAGAGGTATTTTTTGTAATATTATTAACTTTTCCAATGTCTAAACAGAATCTATAATCTTTACCTGGTTTTTTTATCATTAAAATAGGATTCGACCAATCAGAACTAGAGGATTCTACTATGTTTTATTGGATCGTGGCCCTGGATATTAATTTCGTTTTTTGTTAAATGCCTTATGTTCTTTTTTCGAATGAATTTTTATCTTATTTTCGAGAAGCGTTTCTAATTGGGATTATTGACTTTCGTTAAGCTCAACAATACCTTCGAAAATTTCGGACGAACAATTGTTTTGTTCGTGAATTTTCCTAAACTATCGGTAATATTATTTAATTTAATCGCCTCATTTTTAAAATAAACCCATTGATTTATGTTATCAATTTCTGATATCTCGCTAGCTTTCTGAGATTCCTCTCTTCTTATATTTTGCTCAGTAGGCGAGTCACCAATTGCGGGCACTCTCCGGTCGTGGGCACCTCTGCATAACAACTGACAGAATACAAATATGCCGGATCTAACTGGTGGCCTACTTGTATTCTGACAGTAGTACGCAGTTTTCGAGGTGACATCAACGTAAATAGACAATTTGTGCATTAGCTGAGATCATATTGAAAAAATATGTAAAAATTAACGAATTTGTAATTTACCAATGTTTAAAAACTGCGATAAATCAAAGTAAATAATCTCAAACAGGTGAGTGTTATCGATACTTCTACAGTATTTTCGTTGTGATTTAAGATGTGGAACATAACATTTTCTTCATACACCGATAATATTCGCTTTTTCCGGTTGTGCGCACTTAAATGTAACCGGTTGTGGGCACATTTTTTCATTTAAAGCGTCTGTTTGACTTGAAAACTGTCAGATATCATCATTGATGCCGACATAACATATTCCATTAAAGTTTTAACGTATTTTAGGTATTATTTTGGTTTACTTATTTGAGACATGACAACCCCGAAGAAGTCAACAACCTAAGTCAAATACCTTTTTTTCATATTTTTGCCACTAAAGGCCTTTAAAATTAATAAGCCTTGAAATTCTTTAGAATTAGGTTTGTTTTCCTTTAACTATCAGCATTTTCAGCGAATTTTCGAAGGGTGCCAACAATCGGTTACGATTTTTTGTTGTGCCAAAAATGACGATTTCACAAAATTGGTCGTAAAATTTGTCTAGTTGACTGAATCAATGTACTTACCTTAGCAGAAAGTTAGCTAAGATCTCTAGCTTTCCAATGAGATCTATATGCCCGCATAATATGGACTTAAAAGAAAATTATGGGTTCAAAACAAAACTGTGTCCACAACCGCAGACTCTCCCCTACTTTTTTAATTTTCCCAAAGATTACTGTCACTATCCTTATACTTTTCCTCGTGTTTATGATTATGAAACATTTTTCCTGAATTATCTCTCTTGATCTTTCTCTTAATTCTAGGTTTGTTCAAACTAAATGAGTGTATGCTTAGCTCGTCGCTGGGCATGTTGGTGGCGGAAGTAAGAACGTGTTTGGTGACAGGTGGAGAGAGGATTTTACGGAATTTGAGTGGAAGGTGTGAGAGTGGAGTTTGAGGGTGGAAGCCCAGGAGTTGAGTAGAGTTGTGTCGGGTGGATTGGGTAATAAAAAGTGGTTTTTGGCTTGGGAGTGAGGTGGAATTTAGGTTGATAGAGAAAGTGAGGTTAGGTTCGCAAGGAGTCGGGGGAGTTTCTGTTCGGGAGTCTTGGGCCTTTGAGGGGTCAAGGGAGGATCTAGCGGAGTTAGGGGATGTTAAGAGAGAGGAAGAGGTGTCTGCAGGGGCTGTTAGGAATAGAAAAGAAAAAAAAGGGATATAAAGGGAAAATTTGAAGGCGATTCTTCAGAGACATCTGTCGGCTGCGGTGGGTACTGCATGGTGAGGTCCCAGGTACCGGCGGCAGAGCGGGGGAGGTAAGCAGTGACAGTGCTGTCAGTGCTGCTAGTGCAATTGACGGAAAGGAAAGTGTCCACGATCCACGACGGACAACAGCGCGTGGTTCGGGGTCGCGTGGCGCGTCGGGGAGAGGGAGAAGGCGGAACGGTGGGAACGAAGGAAGCGAGAAGGTAAGAGAGAGAGAGAGAGATTCGAGCACAAGTGACGGGGAGGATCTTTTGAAGGAAAAGAGATAGCCGAGAGAGTCCGGAAAAAAGCGAATTGGAGAGTCCTTTTAAAGAAAACCGATGGGAAAAGCAGGTGAATGAGCTGAGGGAGAGTGTAGAAGGGTTAGAGAGGGAAAGGAAAGAGAAAGAAGTTAAAGTAAAGCAGATTGAAGAGGAGATCAGGTTGTGGAAGGAAAAGACGGAAAAGAGACTTGAGAAGGTGGAGGGCAGGACGGAAAGGGAAGTAGGAGACGGAGGTGGGGGGAGTGACATTAAAGGTATTTGGGAGAGGGTAGAGAATATGATAGAAGACAAAGTAGTAGAGCGTAGGAATGAAAAGGAGGAGAGGGCGGATAGGGAAAGGATAGAGGCAATGGAGTTGAGAAGGGAGAGAAAAGAGAAGGCAGACAGGAGAAATAATATCGTGATAACAGGGTTGAAGCTGAAGTGTGGAGAATAAAGGGGAGTCTCGATAGGGTAGAGGATGACCTGGACGAGGGAGGCGATAGATAAGTATCAGGAGCAGCTAGGAAAGGTACGCTTTGAAGGAGAGTCGGTGGAAGGGATATGGGAGGATCTGAAAGAGAAGGTGGAAGGGTGTGTGCAAAAGAAGGTATTCAGGAAGATGAAAAAAGGAATGGTGGAGCCGTGGTGGGATAGGGAATGTAAAAAGATGAGAAGGAAGGTGAAGAGGAAGTACAAGAAGTGGTAAGAGGGTAAGGCGAGAAGGGAGGAGTCCGTAGAAATAAGGGAGGGGTTTAGATTGATGTGTAAGAAGAAAGAACAGGAAAAGGAGAAGGATCTGGAAGAGGAGATAGGAAATGTTAAGACAGAGGGGGATGTCTGGATGACAATAAATAGGTTTAGGAAGTATAGAGTGGGGATAAGCGAGAAGACAAGGAGTGAAGAGTTGAGGGAGTTTTTTAAAAAGAATCATTCCAGGGCTCAGATTCAAGGAATAGTGATGGTGGGAGTAGAAGAACGGGGGAGGCAGAGATAGAGGAGTTGAATGACGATGAGATAGAGAAGCAGATAAGAAAGTTAAGAAAGTCAAAAGCAGCATGGCTGGACGGGGTAGAGAATGAAGAATGGCTGTTTAGTACACAAGAGGTTAGGGAGAGGCTGAAGGAGGTAGTGAAGAAAGTATGGAGGGTGAGGGATGCCCAGGAGGGTGGAGAGAAGGATTAATAGTGCCACTGTATG
>CAKNXH010064633.1:53930-74156 GCA_932178445.1 Andricus quercusramuli | reverse complement strand
GGCAAGGGGACTCACTCAAATCAAGCACCCCAAACAGTGAGAGGCAAAGGGACTCACTCAAATCAGGCACCCCAAATGGAACATAATCCTATTACGTACACGTCGTTGTTCCTGGGTGAAGCTGAAGATAGGATAGTGTAAATATTCATAAATTTTTAAGTTAAATCTTGATTTCTGAGAAACTGTGACGTGATAGGAATATTCCACGCCTAGATTCGGACTCAGCGACCCCAAAAACATAAGATAAGATTAGTCTTGATCCATTGTCTAGTCAAAAATATTTTGTGGTCCTGTTTAATTAGTTCTGACTTCTTAAATTTCGCTAATATTATTTTGTAGCGGGTCCGAATAAAAAGTTCAATTTTGTATAAACAATGTAAATTCGGCGTAACGACTTGAAGCACTTTATTATTTACGTATGATTTGGTGATATACATATGTCAAGCGGATGAACGGAACTGTCGTGCAGTGCTTATAACCTGGATAATGGAGGGGGTAACGCCTTTTTCACAGCCTCTGTTACAATTTTTAACCTTTTGGATGTTTTGTCTCGTACCCCGTTCTAGTTTTATTCGTTTTCAAAGTTGAATCTCGTATAGTGAACTTTTTGAACGACATTTTCTAAATAATTCCCGGTTGTGGTTTATTTTTGTGGAATGTGGACACATGTAGGAACATAAAAAGAAATTCATAGTAAATGTCGTATATACATATATTAATTCGGCGCGTCAAACATACACGCATCGTTGCATATTGTAAATCAGATCACATATAAATAAATTCATATACAGGGTGTTCCAGAACTAAGTGTCCGGACTTATATGGCTGTATTTAAAAAATAATAAACCGAAACTTCCTTTGGCAAAAATGCACTGAAGTTTTAGTTTTTGAGTTATGAAATGATTAAGGTGGACCAATCAGGAACGCCGCATAGAAAGTCGTACTTGTGGGAAAGGGAGGTCAAAGCTGTGTTAGTGACCGCTGCCTCTCCACTCAGTATCCCCACTCTGAAAGCCCGCTGTACGTTCGACGCGGTGCAGCTGTTCAATTGTTACAGATCTTTTCCTAATTCTTTATCTAAGAAGTACATCAGGCTCCTGATGATTGAGTCATCCAATAAAAATTAAGGATTGTTTCGACAAATCTAATTAACAAATGCACTGTTTGTCTATTTTTAGAGGTGAAAACTTGGGGTTTTCAACGTAATAAAGCGCAAATAACGAATTTGTAGCCTTCTGGAGTCCCTTACATGACAATCAACAATGTGCATTGTTAGGAACAATTGTCTAAACAATTTTTTTTAATTGTAAGCACTTTTTATGAAAGAAGAGGGCTTTTAATAAGCAGTTCTTTATTAAGTAATGAAGCTCAAACAATATTATAAATATTTATAAATAGCAAATAGTCAATTAATTTTTGTCCGACTTGATGGGGCAAGGAATCAAGTTGTAAAATGCAAAAAAAAACTACTCGTATCGTGTAATGGGCCTAAACATTGGTGATCGCCTAAGTATTTTTTTCGACTCCTACCTAAGCGAAATTTATCCTGATTCGACCTTATAAAGCTAGATCAATCAGTTCATTTTTTTGCGACTAAATGATGCAAGGAAGTAAGTTCATACTTCTTTAAACGACAAGCCCTACCGGGAAAATTGTCAAATTTGATTAAGGGTAGTTTAGCCACATCTATCGAATCTTATGTAAGTACATGAGCAGCTGATTTTTTAATCGACTAATGGCTGAAAGAAGTCAAGTTTTAACACCACAAAGGACAACTTATGCCGTGAAATTTTGAATTGCCTGATTTTTTTATCGACGTAATACTGTAAGGGATGAAGTTTTAGCAACCCATGAAACCATTCCTACTTCTATTCTAAATTTTGTAGCATTACATTGCATGTATATGACATTACATTGACTATGATAAGTATTGCTGTCATTTTAGTTCGTTAGAATTAATAAATAATAAATTAATAATCATAAATTTCAGCGTTTCGTTTGTCGACGAAATTGTGAGCATGCAGAAAAATCTCGCGACAGAAATTCGGAGCAACCTATAATATAGTTTAACTCGTAAACGTCCTTTAAAATTCGTTTTGTCAACAAACCTATGCACACCTTCATTGCACTTTATCTAAATCTATTTTAAAATTAAAAAAGATTAGTTAATCCTGAACTCTTCACTGTGTATTGCACATCTGAGTTTGATTTATCGAATCTCTCTGTCTATTTTTGATTATTATTTCATAGCTATTTTCCAATATTGGACATAGTTCATTTTTTAAGTACCAGCATATACACGCAGCAGCCGCAGAATACGCTTGAAGATATCCTGATCGTTAAAATCAGCCTTCTCATCGAACAATTGTGCGAGTGAGTGAAAGATTGCGTCGAACTGGACAAGTTGCATGTCAGTGGGGCGAAGGTGGCGGTCGGTGCCCAAATCGACGAAACTTAAACCGCGATAGCCGAATTTTAGAAGAAGTTGCGCAGAATCCAAACTCAAGTTACAGAGGGGTTGCGAGATACATTAATGTATCAAAAAGTACGGTACACCGAATTTGACAAAAATATGGCATTTATCCCTTTCAACTTACAAAGGTTCAGCACCTTGAACCTGGAGATTACGAAATCAGGAATGCATTTTGTAGATGCATTATTTCATACAAAAATCCATTCCCTAAAATTTTATGAAATGATGAACCCTTATTCACAGGCGAAGGAATGTTTAACGTCCATAAACAACAAATTCGAAAGTTTTTTTCTTTCACAAATTGTTTGCAAACAATTTTTATCGGAACAATTTTTTTACAAACGTGGAACTCGAGGAGTTTAAATAGACATACAGAATCTTTTAACCAAAATGAGTGCGCGAGAAGCGTTAGACAGATTGTTAGGAAAGAAAGAATTTAAGAAAATTTATATTCACCCCCCAACGCTTAGAAAAATAGTACCTCAGCGAATGCTGAAATTAGATAAACATTTACTAGAAGAAAGAAAGAAGAAATATCGTGAAGAATAAAAAAGACTATAAAAAAGTGTAGAATTTGTGTAAGTGCATAAAACAAAATGGGAAAACCAAGATTGAGAAAGTCATTGACAGGAGAGGTGGAAGAAAATAATGAAGAAGGTCATGGAAGTTTAAACATAACTCTGACAAATCCAGACCAAGAAACATCGATAACCTTACAGAATATAGCAGATCTGCTAAAATCAATGGAAGAATACAAAAAGAAATTGAAAAAATGTACAGAAGAAAAGCAGAGAGACATTTTATCACGACAATTTTATCACGACATTTTATCAGAGACAACATTTTATCACGAAAAAAAAGCCAAATGGAGGTCGAAGTAGATCGACTCTCACAACAGGCACACAGAACAGTGGATTTCAATATACAAGAGGAACCACAACGGACAATAAGCAGCCAGAGAAGTTTAGAAAGAGAAGAAAACCCACGGAGGAGTCACATACAATATGTACTTCCTGAATACAAAGGGGATAAATGTCCCATAGCATATCTTAATCAAATGAGACACTACTGAGAAGCAGTGCAACCCCAAGACAATAAAATGCGCTATCTTATCGAGAGATCGCTGTCAGGGACCGCTATCAATTGGTGGCCAATAATTAAAAATGATATCCGAAGTTTCTCAGAATTTGAGAAAAAGTTCCTTCAAAGATACTGGGGGGAGCAAACCCAACATGATATCAGAAAGAAACATGAATTCGGATATCACACACCTAACAAAAACCTTTCAAGAACGGAATATGCCATGAACTTATACGTTAAGGCTAAGGAATTAGAACCACCGGTAACTGGCTCGACATTTCAACGAAGAAACGAAGTATGCCATCATAGGTCGAGGGATTCAGGAGATGGAGCAGCTAATTTAACTTCTTGAAAACTTCGATAGGATTGGACACGTAAACATGGGGCGTGTTGAAAATCAAGAGCCAAGGACTCGGAAAACCGAAGAAAATGGAGTCCCTAAAACAGAACAAACAGGTCAGCCCAACTGGAGAGCACCTTGGAGTGGGGGCCACAAGCGAGAGGAGGCAACTACAACGCAACACCTGCCACTTAAAATGCATATGGAAGGACTCAACCAGGCACGGGACAGCCACGCGCTGCATGGAGCGGGGGGGGGGGGGGGGGGGGGGCCCAGAATCGTACGAATGAGGGTGAAGCCTGGAGAAATCAACCACCTGGGACCTACGAATTGAGGAATCTTAATGTCAACCCCGAAGAAGAAATTATCGAAATGGATGATGACCTGTTAACGCCTACTGAGACGGGAAACGGGGATGAGCCGCGCTCAAAGGAAGAGGAAAAAAGAGACGCGGCTATTGACGTTATTGCTTCGTAAACGGACTCTATGGCCAACAGACAGAGACAAATGAAATACCAAGAGACACGAGAACTAAGTGCTACGTAGCTTATACTATGCTAGGTGGGATACCTACAAGAGCACTGATAGATACTGGGGCAGAAGTCACATGTGTCTCAGAAGAATTTTTAAAAGACAATGAAAAAACTTTAAAAAATTATCCCACTCTACCAGTCAGTGGCGTAGCAGTAAAGGGACCGGTAGGAGGACGCACAGTGAGATTAAAGAAACAGCTATTTATTGATGTCTTACTGCCAACTGGAAAAGTACAAATAATATTCATGGTTGTACTAGCATTGACAAGACCCTGCATCATCGGAATTGATGTTTTAGAGAAGCTGAAAAGTCATATAAATTTCGACGAAAAGGAGGTTGTCGTTTCAGGACTACAAGGATCACCTATAATCAAACTGATGTGTGAAGATGAAGAGGAAGAAAATCAAATTATCAACATGGTTCATATAAATCATTGTCATGCTTTGAAAGACCCATATGAAATCAATGACAAATAAATCAGAACTAAATTAATGGAAAAAGGACGAAAAAAAAACAAAAGATATCCAACACCTGAAAAGAATTCTTGAAAAATACAAAAATGTATTTGGAAAACAATCGGGACTACTAACAACATACACACATGCACTGAAAATAAAAAACAATTAACCCTTTTTCTCACGCAGTTATCCAGTGCCTCTAGCTCACCGTGATAAGGTGGACGAGGAAATCCAACGAATTTTGGACGCTGGTGTAATACAAAGGTCGGATAGTCCATCCGCTTATGACAGTGGTAAAAAAAGATGGCACAGTACGACTTTGTCTGGATGCGAGAAAACTCAATGAGATCGTGGAAGAGGACTGGGAATGTCCTGACCCAGCAGAAGTTCATTTTCAAAAGTGTAAGGATACAAAAATAATGTCCAGCTTAGATATGACTAGCAGCTTCTGTCAAGTCCCATTACACCCAGACTCTAGAAAGTATACTGCCTGCCAGCATAAAGGGAGAAGTTACGAGTTTAAGGTCGTTCCCTTCGGGCTGAAGACAAGCACGGCGGCGCTTGTGAGGGGGCTAGAACATACTCTAAGAGGGATTGGCGACCACATTATCACTTTTGTAGATGACACTCTAGTCACTTCAGAATCCCACAAACAACATCTATCGCATTTAGAAGAACTTTCAGAAAGACAAGACAGTTCTGGAATCCCACTAAATCTCGAGAAATCCTATTTCTTCAAAAAATAAACGAAATTTTTGGGATTAATACTAACGACTGAAGGAATTAGTCCTGATCCTGAGAAACTAAGAGCAATCAAAGACTTCCCTACACCGAAAAATATCAAACAATTAAGAGGTTTTTTAGGATCAATCAATTTTCATTCTAAATTTAACCATGAACATGCTGGAAAAACAGTACCCCTCCTGGCTCTTATCAAGAAAGGAGCTAAATGGGACTGGAGCGAGAATATACAGAAAAGTTCCGAGCAAATAAAAAATTTATACTGTCAGACGTCTCTATTATACTTTCCTGATCCAAAAAAAAGAATTTTATTTAGATATTATATCAAAAAAATCAACAAGACCAGAAAGAAATAATTTCTCTACCTAGTGGAACCTTAAATTCCGCAGAACTCTCGTACTTTACCACCGAAAAAGAATTGCTATCGTTAGTATGGGCACTACAAAAATTGAGGATTTATCTAGCGAGAGCTAAAATAATTAACCGAACGGATCACATGGCGTTAACATTTTTAAAGACTTGTCATTTAAGCAGCGCAAGACTTACCCGATGGATGCTTGCCATCCGAGACTATCACATTATTGTCGAACATTGTCCCGGAAAAGAGAATATTGTGGCTGATACTTTAAGTCGAGTCCAACCCGACATGGACTGGGAGAAGGAAAAAGGACCCTCTGTAATAAATATTCACAATAATCAGGAAGTGAGAAACCTAGATACGACAGAACAAGAGAAGAAGAAGGAAGGAAAATGCAGAAAAGAGGCTGAAGCGCCGAAGCCTCGAGCCAACAGGAGGGAGAGAGAAAAGCACCCAATGCAGCTTAGACAGAGAAGCAAGAAAGACACTGGAAAAAGACTGTCACAGGAAAATGACCAAGCTGCCACAGACTACTCCCCCGCAAGGAAGAAACCCATAAATAAATGAGGTAGCATGAAGCCCGAGGACCCAGGAGGGGGAAAGGGGTAAAGAGGAAGGACTGCAACCATGATCAAAATTCGAAAATTGAGAGAGGTCAGCACTCTTCGAGAGCTTATCCGAAGTAAACTTTAGAAAAATCCTCTGAAAAGAAAAACACCATGGAAATCGCTACGCAAACCTGCCGCATAGAAGGCACTGGAAGGAGTGTCTCCACTCAGACACCAATCGAAGGAAAAGTGTTGGGTGAAACCGTCGTCATAAAAAAGGGATACAGAGTGTTATACGGGAACCCAGGGAGACTTACGAGGGCGAGAAATAACATCACGCTACCCGAAAACTCAAGAATTGAACCTATGCAGACACCAAAATACGTCAAAGATGTGAGAAAGAAAGCCACCAACACCGAGGAAGAAATCTTCTATGAAATGGAGATAAGAGCGGCGTGTGAAGCTATCATGCAACAGCAGATAACTCCACCTAAGGAAGAAAGAGTGGTCCTCAAGGAAGTGAATCTGCTAGAGTTCACACAGCATTCAAACTTGCCTGTATAATGCAAAGTATGGCAGGTAAGGATTAAGGATGAAGATTGGCCAGGTGAAAGTGTTGGACGTATCCATAGCCGAGATCCTTTAGGCCTGCAGAAGGAAGAAGAAGAAAACTTACCTGCTAAAAAAGGAAGGTAATGAAAATGAAACTAAGCCGACAGGAAAAGGTTTACGCAGATATTTTGGATACAAACAAGGAGCCACTTAGGAGGTTTTATCGTATCGAGAAAATAGATGCAGCAACTAAGCGCCGGAACATTGTGGTTCATTTCAACGAATTCCTGGAGGAATGCAGAGAGAAACAGCCACCTCTGGATTTATACGACCGACCCTCAAGAAGAAGATTGATTTACCACAACCTTCAGAATTACTTTCACATCAATCATGCGTTTCTAAAATTCGGTGAAATCATCGACCAGGCGATCAGGTGTTAAATGTCAAAATTTTATTTTAATTTGAATCAAAATTTTTTTTATGTATTTCAAAGCAAAAATTTTGATTCAAATGGGGGCAGTTGTAAGGTATTCGTTTAACCCCTGTATCTTGCAATCTTCCTCGCTAGATCGTGAAAGGGCCTCAGCGAACGCGCAGTCGCGGCCGTTCCCACCCACGCAACGCGATCGCGAGCACGGGGATGCTCGCCTTTAAAAAGGGTTGCTGGCGCTATGAACGGCACTTTGAGGGCTCGCTTGACGAGCAGGAGGAATCTAGGGCGTACCGGATGCAGGTCAAGGAATTGTATTCCTGAAGCCGTGGTAGAGGGGTATAAGCGTCAAAAGGTTCTCCTGTTCGAGCACGAGGTTTTTAGTGTTCGACGTTAGAATCGTCTACAGGAGGTTCCCTGTCCACTAGATTTTAGCACTCGTAGACTGCTAAAATCGTGTTCAGTGAATGTACTGTTTGATGTACGTTAAAGCGACTTCTCTCAGTTAAAAATTTTACGAGCGATTTTCCAAGTGTTGACGTTTCCGCTTTAGCCTCTGAACAAAATTTCGATTTTTCGATTTTATACAAATGAAATAGGAAACTTTTCCAGAGATAAAATTTTGCCTCTGTTCAAAAAGGACTTTCTTTTCGACATTCGAAACAAGAAAAATACAAGTGTGAGAATCTCCACTTTGTATCTGTAAAATATATTTTACTTTTTCAAAGTGACGTACATTCCGCTATTGATTCTAAAAATAATAACAAATAAAAAGAATATTTTGATTTATATAAATATAAATAGATTTCTGATAGTCATTATTATTCACCAAATATAAAATTAGATAGAAATATTATATGCTAGGTAGACTTACGAGTCTTAGGATTGAGCATCTTTATGTGCATTATATGTTTTTGAGTCAGGATAAATAAATTCTCGTCTGAGATTTAATTTTTAAACATCCAAGAATCTTTATTTCTACTCCCGAGTCGACCCAAAAATATATTTACAGGACAGAGATCCTTTCAAGCATTTACAAAATTCCATTTCGAACACCCTGCAAGATTATCATAACAACTTTTAGAATTTAAAAGAAAATCGAAAATTCAAATTTTGACCGCACAAAAAATAATAAAAAATAAAATTTTCCATTTTGTGGTGAAACCATACAAGATACGAGAAAATATCATTCGACAAAAATGGTGCATTCAAAAAAGATGTACGCGCTCTATCGAAAAATTATTAATGACAAATCCTATCAAAAAGTCATTTCTCACAAATTTGTAGATGGTTTTTGAATGCAAAATTTTGAAAAAAAACGTTTGAAAAAATAAATTGTTGACAAAAAAATTGTTCACAAAACTTTTTGGAAAACAAAATTTTTCGACCAAATTATTCATTTATTAGAATAGTTAATTAATTGGAATAATTCGAAGTAAATAAAAATAATTAATTTTAATTTAAAAAAAAGATTATTCCGAAGACAAATATCGCGTTTCGTTTCTGAATGAAATTTACGAAAATGCTTCGAGTCCCATTCATGAGACTGCTACCGTGCGCTAACAGCAGAATGTTATTGTTAAGAAGGGTCGAACCAATTACAAGTTTTTGCCGCCAATGACGACGGAGTAATGAATCCTCTCACAGTTACTAAAGAGGACGACCATTCAGTACCCAGTGGGCACAACATTTGATGACGTCTTTACGATATCGTAATGAGATCTTTACGACGACTTTAAGACATCCTATGTCCATGTCGTTAAGATGTCTTTATGATGTCGAAAAGACATCTTTAGATCGTACAACGTCTTTACGATATCGTAAAAACATCTTAACGATATCGTAAAAACATCTTAACGGCATGGCTATAGGATGTCATAAAGTTGTCGTAAAGATGTCGTCACGACGTCGTAAAGACGTCGCCAAATTTTATGCTCACTGGGTAGTGCTATGCTGCTGTGACACCGCACTAACACTTGCATCAATAGAACTGACAGGAACATTCCTTGGAAAGTATTGGAGTATAAGGTACTTTTTGTAAATTATTATTGCACCGCATGTCTTAACATGCTCTGAATCGTTTACGGTACATACTTACTATACAAATTACGTATGATTCAATTAGAGATAGCTCAGTCATCATCAATCGCAGCTTGGTAATTGTTGATAATGTTTTCAAATTACATTTTGACGCATATATCCTCGAAGTATCAAAGTATACATGTAGTATTTTTGCAAGCTTTTTGAATGCTTCGTTTCGAAGATTTCGTCATTGCAAGTGAAGGGTATTGCAGCCGAAGCAAATGTATTCCCAACAAAAATACCTATGCCGTGTATTTCAGTCAACTTGAGCCTTGGCAAAACAATTTTTTCCTTTACAGAGGGCTTAGAGCTTTAATTTACTTTTTGTCTTATCGTGCTGGTTGACATATACACTAAGTTAACTTGAATCACCCCCTTTAGGCCACCGTGCCGGGGGTGCTTGGCCGGGCGGAGGGTGGCACAAGTACATTTTCCGAAAGCACTAATTACCCTCTACAATATCATGTAGATTTCATTGCGCTGGTTAACGACAGGTGTTTAACGAAAAAATTGATCGCTAAGAATCCATTTTTATCGCACCTTTGCCAGACTTGGCGTTGGCAGGAGGGGCGTTCCTTCATCGTCTATGTCTAAGGTTTCATATCCAGTAACTTTTATCATGCTGGATTAACACCTGCCAAAAAACGCAGTGGGATCTCGGACTATAAGTTCTTTAAAGAAATTCATCTAGCCTTTCAATAATAATGGGTATCTATTTTTAATATGTTCCTTTAATTCGATTAGTGAAGTATTTGTTAGTACTTGTGGGAGCTTCGTGATTAATAATATTGGTATCTGGTTTTAATTTTTTACATTCTCATTCTAATGAGAAGGTATTGGTTTTATGTAAAATTTGACTTGGTCGGTTTTCATCAAATCTCTACGTTTTGAGACCCTCTGAGCTAGAAAAAAAGGTTTTTACCAAGGTGTCTGTCTGCAGTATGTAGTCTGTAGTCTGTAGTCTTTAGTCTGTCAGTCTGTCTCTCTGTAGGCACGATAACTTTCGAAAAAATAATCAGATTGGGTTGTGCTTTCGCACACTTTTTTAGGGCCTAAAAAGAAAGAACAAGTTCGTTAACCAGCTAATTTTGATCAAAATTCAAAAAGTTAGAGCATTTTGAAAATTTTTGAGTCCATTTGTTTCAAAATTCGAAAATTCTATGTACGGCTATTCATAGTAATCTAAAACTCAAACAATTTATCCTAATGTCTTTCGGATAAAAAAAAAATTACCGGAGTTATAGCATTTTCAAAATTACAAAAAACAAACGTAAATGAACATTTCATGCCGAAAAACGCACGATATGAAAAAAAGTCAAGAGGAGAAAAATGTTTCTTTTCGAACACCCTACAATATTTTTGTAACAACTTTTTGAATTTTTTGAAAAATCAAAAATCCAAATTTTGATCACAGAAAAAATATTGAAAAATCAATACTTTCATTTTGCTGTCAAACTATGCAAGATACGACCAAAGATGAATGAAACAAAATTATGCACCCAAAAAGGATCTCCAAATTTGTTATTATTCACTTTTTGATATGATGCGTAGTTTTTGTTTTATTCGTAAAAGACAGCATTGGAAATAGTAAAATTGAATTTTTAGACGAATAACACAAGCTACGAGAAGAATAACACACAAAATTTTTTCATCCAAAGAAGAGGTGCAAATTTGTTATAAATCATGTTCTGATAGGATGCGTAGTTTTTGTTTTATTCGTGACTTTTAAATTTCTATAATACGGTGCACAGAACCGAGCGTGGAACGCAAGGTTCAAATGATTTCTAAATCACATATCGAGCGCGAAGCACGAGTGTCTGGATGAGAATGTGTTCCTGAAGGTCGATAGATCCTTGAGTAAATAAAGTTCCGTTTCATTCTAAAATAAAAACAAATTTAACAATCACTCCACATGTAGAGGTTTTGATAATTTTATAATATTTGCAAATAAACTTTTTCTTTCCATCAAAGTTGAACACGAAGTTCAAAAATCTAGAGAAACCGAGCATAAAGCGCGATGTAAATATGTCCGAGCGCGTAGCGCGAGGTGAATACATAATCAAGCGCGAAGCGCGCAATGAGAATGTGCCCGCAAAGCGGGCAGATTTTCTTTTATTTCAATTGACTTGTTCTCTCATGATAATTGTTTAACATTGTTCCATTCTAAGTTTTTTGGTATTGCACTGCATGTGTACAATATTACATAGACTATGACAAGCATTGTTGTCATTTTAATTCTTTAGAATGAATAAATAAATGATAAATAAAAAATCAATAAAATAATCAAATAATCAGAAAAAAATATTCAAATAATCAGGTAATTGAAAGTATTTTCACTCTTTAAATATTCACTCTATTCTTCATTTTCTTCGTCTTCCTCTGCAAGACGCATTCTTTTTAAAGATTGCTCGAACTGATGTCCTCCAGCCATCAAGCAAACTCTTGCACGCTTAAGCACATTTTGCTACAATTTTCTCTTGCAACATTGCAGCCGCTCCATGTAATCTCACATTTACTTCCATTTCGGCTTCTTCTTCCTCCCTGGGTAGTTGGTCCTTGTATACCATGTCTTTCATGTAACCCTAGAAGAAAAAATCCATTGGTATGAGATCAGGTGATCTATTAAATAAGAATATCATAATTATCGTTGAACAAAAAAGTATTACTTGAGATGTAAGATTCTTCCACCTGGAGGCAATCTTGGACTTGCAGTGTTCACATAAACACAATATTTTGCTTAGAAAATAGGAAAAAGGATTCATTGTAGCCGTAGCAATTCGCAAGAGCATCAGTATCGACGTGTTAAATCTGAAACGGTTACTATGCCTAACGTAATGTGAAAGATAGGGCAATTTTTTAGCAATATTTAATAAAATAATAGACGTATTGCAATCAATACGGTGTAAAAGTCTAAAGTCAGCGAATACACTTCAATGCGTCAGTACGCAAACTCTTCAACACTGGTCAATGCGTCTGAATTCGTGAGAGTAAAATACACACTCGAATTCGCCCCAATGCGCCACGGCGAGTTTCAGAATGTGTTGATTTATAAAATTTAATCCGTAACAGGAAAACCAACGTGCGAAGCATATAGAATTTATTGTATCGCTGTTTCAAGTCTCGACGCATGTTTTTTTTATTAATTTTTTTTTCTATTCGACCTTGACCACGCATTCATATGAATTCACACGCATTCAATTCGCGCTGTCTAATTTCATCTAAATGCGTCTCAATGCGTTTGAATGAATCACAAAACGGGATTCACGCGCATTGCAAAAATGTCAATTCGCCCCAATCCGTATCAATTCTTTCTTTTTTGCTGGGAGAACCTTAATTTTTGTAAAATCAGCCGTTTCGGATATAAACTCGAAATTGGATCGCCACAATTCTTCAATATAAATTGTTTATCCATTGTTCAATCGATATCACAGGCTGACAGGTTCATTAATAGCCTATTAGGAAGGGTTTAGATTAGTTTCCAGCTTGTTACTAACTATTTCCTTTATCCGTCTTTTTTGGTTCTTAGTTGCCTGACCTAAAACGGCCTACCAGATGTTATGTAGTCAATCATACACTGAACACGGGACGCATTCTGTCTTGGTTGATTTCGCGAAACATATGCTGAAGGTATGAGTGTTTCTGACACCGCAGATTGTAACAGATGGATCATTTAGTCCCGGGACTAACACACATATGGCGCCGCCAATGCCATGCCACTTTGTTTTTCAGTAGTGCCATCCTTCAAAAGATACGTGTAAAAATTTCATGAGATTCGGTTCAGTCGTTGTGAAGATATTGGAGGTTAAGTGACGCTACATTTCTTTTTGTTCAAACAATGGATGAAAACGAGTTTCGTGTGTAAATCAAACACTGCTTTTTAATGGGGAAAAATAACGTTCAAGCTCAGCAATGACTTGAAAAGTGTTACCGGGAAAAGTGCCCATCGAAAACTACCATTTGCCGATGGTGTGCAGATTTGAAACGCGGTCGAACAAACACCGAAGACGCGGAGCACCCAGGTCGTCCAATTGAGAATACTGAACCGAATCTCATGAAATTTTTACACGTATCTTTTGAAGGTTGGTACTACTGAAAAATAAAGTGGCATGGCATTGGCGGCGCCATATGTGTATCAGCCCCGGCACTTAATGACCCATGTGTTACATTAGGGTTAATCTTCATAAATATAATAATTGTTTGCCAGAGAATATAACTGATGGTTACATATAATCTGGAAAAAAATTAACTCAATTACACTAAAAATATTACCCCTTGGCTTTAAAAACTACGCTTTATATGAGTTAAAATATTACATCTTGAATTTTAAAGCATGTATGCGTTACTCATTGAATTTTTTGGTACGTAAATGACTTAACAAGATACAAGAAAACGACAAATTATTTTTTGACAGAAAAGTATCCATATAATAAAAAGAGGATCCTTCTCAACTTCAATAACATGCTGAAATAACGAAATTAAATTAAAGTATAGCATTTTTTCCAATCACTAGAAATATATCGTTTCCAAACTTAACGTTCATTTGAGAAGTAAAAAAATTGCAAATCGTACCTGAAGTTGAATGTTTATTGAATATGCGATTAGTACTTATTTCTCAGCTGACATTATTTTGAGAAATCTATTAAGTTAACCATAAAAATAAACGATCCCGATGAAAATGAAATTAAAATATCCTCAAGAGAGAATCTTGAGAAGAACAAGCTACCCTCAAATGAAGATGTTCTAAGCATGGTTCAGTACTACCCCCGGGTGGCGGATAGGGGAATGCTCGTTGGAAACAGGGGGTAGGGCTGAAATAAAATAGGCACCGCGGACCAAACAGACTGGGTGAAGGACACACCGAGAAAAAACCACGACCGCTTCCTGTTGCGGCCCTGTACCGAGGGTTTCTGCTGAATGCGGTTACACTACTCAATAAGTAGTCGCAGGCAAGAGTCCAGGGATGGTCCCGAAGGAAAAACCTCCAAGACGAGGCGTTAATCCACCGTGCCGAAGGCTACATGGCACCAGGGGAGTGGTGTCGCGAACGGTATCTCTAGGATACCAGGTCGCCTTCTAGAGTACAGAGACCGTACCCCCGCATGCGGGGCTTTGCGGGGGTGGACTTTTATTTCCCTAGCTACTCGTGGGAATTCTAATGGCGACTAATACAAATTTAAACAGGAGTATATGTGAGGAGTTGGACGGAGTGATGGACGTAGTGGAGAAGTTTGACAAGAGTCAAAAGACTAATGTCAAACAGGATATAATGGAGGCGAACAAGAATGTAGAGCAGGGTCAAAGACTCATTGACGAACTTCCTCCATTGCGGAGGAAGACAGAGTGTATAAGGTGTTACCGCTGCCTGGGCTTTGGCCATATGGCGGCGGAATGCAGGGGTCCGGACCGGACCCAGGCCTGCTGGAGGTGCGGCAAGGAGGGCCATAGGGCTGCGGCGTGTGAAAGTACGCCGCAGTGCCACCTCTGCGCCGCCAAAGAAGTGAAACCCCGGACCGACCATCTGCCGGGGACAATGCGGTGCGCGTCGTTCAGGGAGGCCGCCTCTTCGAAAAAGCCGGATGAACGACGCAAGTAGCAGATCATACCCAACCAAGATGCCGAAGGCCGACGAGCCCGGGTTGTAGTACCACCACACCACTGAGGACGATGCGTGCATCTTGATTGGGAGAGAAGTACTGAGATGCCAAGCTGGCTGAAATATATGGAAGTCGAAGCACGACTTAATGGCCTTACCCCCATGTTCCTGAAGTAATTCGAAAGCGGATTCCGGGAACATGGGTTGGTGGGAACAGGAGGTGAGTTTAGTGGGTATTACCGTGTTTAGGTTGAGTCCCACACTTAGTGCGTAAATGCATTCTCACCTCCTCTACAAAAAAAAAAAAAAAAGCATGGTTCAGTACCACCTATCTTCAAGAAAAACAATACGTGAAAGTGCCACATAAACGTATAGTTTGTGCGAAAAAATGTTAAATAAACAATGAAACATCCACGTATTTTAAATAATCGACGTCGATATCTAAATGTGTTGTTCATCAAGCAATAGCGGTCTGGGATAAGGCGAAAATTCTTATGCGGGAAAAACATAGTCGTGTTAAAAAATGGATTGAACTACATAAAACCTGGAAAGACCTTAACAAGAAAAGCGAGCGAAGTTCTAGTGCTTTCCAAGGAAGAATAACGAACTTCCGCGATAATTTGGATAACCTGTTCGACATAGCTTAAGGTGACGCTCTTGCACGGATTAACATAGAAAAAACAAGGCAATTTTTTATTTCACAAAAAGAAAAGGAACGTAATGGAGTTATAGAGGAGGTAAGTGATAGCTCAATAGAAAGTGTGAAAAAAGTCGTTCAGCGCAAAGTATCTTCTGATATATCCTTTCCTTATTCCGCACATTCATCACTTTCTTCAAACAATAAAGAAAATGATTATTTTAATAGAAAGGTGAGTAATTATCAGTTTAGATATTAAAAACATTGACTTTTTCAATAGGTTTGGGAAAAAAAAATCATTTTTCCTTTAGGACCTTGACTGGGAACCGAAAACAAAAAATCTAATTTTCGAAAATATAGTTCAATACATAATATATTTTCAAGAAAGCTTCATGATAAACTATTTGAATGGAAAACATGTTAGATCATGGACTGGAAAGAAAAAGGTGGAACGATTGCCTGTTTTAGTATCTAGCGCTGACTATAGTACTATAGTAGGATTATGCTTCGCTACATGCAGTGTCAAAACGGGTAGAGTTTAGGGGACATGCGTACGTTTAGAAAAGCGCTTTTGAAAAGATTTGCTGTACTTTGCTTGCAGACATCCTATCCCTGAAATAATGCTCGAAAGTGTATACAAAGAATGCCTTGGTCCGACATCTGGACCAGAGACTCCATTATTTAACAAGTTTAGTGAAGCGTGGGAATATCTCGTAAAGACAAGATTCGAAATTGGTATAAACTACAAGTGAATACTTTCGAAACTGCGATCAGAAAAGGACGACCTAATTAAATGTGCAAATTCGCAGTTAAAAGAAAATTATGAACTCCGTGATGACTACCGCGAATTACTTGAACTTGCCATAATTTTTTTAGGAGATGTTCCAGTTCGGGGTATTTGTTTTATGGTTGCTGCGGGATACAATGACTTACCTTCAATTAAAAAATTGGTTAGTTACAAGTCCATCAATGCCAAAATATCAAAAGTCGCTTGTGAAAAGTTTGAAGGACACTTGTGGTATCTTTGAGAAAAACTTTTGGCCATGGCATTCTTTGATTCTAGAATTTCACTTGAACAAAAAAGGGTGATGGTGACTGCGTTGGAAACGCGAGATTCGTCATTCTTAATCACAGATCCTGCTCTTTGAGTTGTTAACGAACACTATTGAGGCTTTCGCCGTCTTTAGTATATTAGAAGTTGTCACCGACGCTGCAGAAAGAACCGTGGCTTTAATGCAATGGTTCAACCGGTCGCTGACTAAAA
Source organism: Andricus quercusramuli (assembly GCA_932178445.1). Taxonomy (NCBI): domain Eukaryota; kingdom Metazoa; phylum Arthropoda; class Insecta; order Hymenoptera; family Cynipidae; genus Andricus; species Andricus quercusramuli. The sequence goes on along the minus strand of CAKNXH010064633.1, from coordinate 57,066 downwards.
ATGAGAATCAGCTGCAGGTACTTTATCTGAGAATCCAAGGACACATTCAAGAATTTCCTGAATGTGATAAAAATATCCTTCGAAAAGAAAGACATATTCAATAAAAAACTGAATCATGGAAAAATCTAACAAACCTCACTTTTCGTCCGTAAGCTTGATTTTTTCTGTGAAGTTTTTTTTTAGAATAATGAAGAAATCGTACCGGATTTCGGAAATTGTACGAATTGTACCGACAGTTGCATGTTCTGGCAAGAAATTATTATTTCTACGAAAATTAACAATAATTTATCATTTTAATCATTTTGGGATACTTTAAGGCCCCAGGACCAACTCTTATCATTATTTTAAAAATAAAAGAAAAATATGCATTTATTTTTTAACCAATTAGAACAAGTTTAGGGTGTACTTCATCAAAAAAAGAACATTGCGTTTTTTAGGACACCCAAGTGTCCATACGCACCATGAAGCCTCCGTGTTGGCATCATAGCAGTTCAGCAAGTTATCCTTGAGTCGATTCGTCCACTCAATGAGAGCATTTTGCTTGCTCGTCGCGTGTCACTATTTAAGTTATTTTCTTGCACCCCGAACTCTAGAGTAATTGGCACTGTTTGCCAACCCATTTTTGGGTACTCCGCGCGTTCGATTGTTTTGAACTGTATCTATAACTTTTTGATGGTTTGGTGGTGTCATCATTGTTTTCACGAGCACCTACAGAAAGGGTTCTTTCATCTTCGTAGAGCCCCGCACGCAAGGATAAGGCTGCATACTTTGGGAGGTCGCCCGGTATCCTAGAGTCACCGTTTAAGACAGCTCACCATGGTGCCATTCAGTTCTTGGCATGGTTTTTACGCCTCCGCTTGAGGTTTTTCCTTTGAAACCATCCCTGGACAATTTTCCGTGACTGCTTATTAATTATTGTAATGATATTCAGCTAACACCCTTCGTACAGGGACCCTCTATCCGCAAACTGAGGACGCCTCCGGCGGCTTTGTCATAGGCCCTCCGTTTCAACTCCAATGGAGCCGAAACGTAAACTGGATGGTTTATGTGTCTATATGAGGCACAATAATACGTCAAGTGTTCCCACCTAAAATTACTTTTTTTGTATCTGGTAGAAACTTAGCTGAATCATAGTCCTAGTTAGCCTATATTGATTCATTAACCACAGGTCCATTTATCAACCGGTTGTTATTATACAGGGGCCTGAAGTTTTCCCTTTTTTACGCGATCCTTCAGCTTCACGTTAGTGTAACTTCTTTGAGGATGATCCGGTTAGACTTTCATTATAGTTTTTTGGAAAGATTTTTTCACATACTTGAAGACTAAAATAACGATATATATATATATATATATATATCGTCCAATAAAAGTACAATCAGATTATCGTAAAAGAAGTTACATTAACGTGAAGGTGAAGAAACGCGCGAAAAAGTGAAAAATTCAGGTGGGAACACTTGACGTATTCAGACCCATACATATAGTTTTCTATGTTGGCTTATATGTAGGAACCTGTATAGGTTCATACGTGGGAGTATAGACAAGAATCTTGCTGGGAATGTATATATTGTTGCCTGCGTAGAAACCTATGTAGGAATATACATAGGGTTCTGTTTTATTCCCTATAAATGATACCTGAACAAAACTGTTATAAAGGTACACCTTTACAGAATCCCATACAGGATGTCCTTAATAGGGCCTATGTAAGGAACTAAGTATTACATGCCCTTGAATGTCGATACGTTTCATCATCTCTAGTAAGGAAAGCAAAAGGAGATCTACTATAGAACCGCTGACTGGTGTAGATTTTTCCTTGTTTTCGAAACAAAATCGAACAGTAGGACAACATTCCCATTACGTAGTTAAAAAATAATAATTTCTATATGGGGGGGGGGCACTGGAATATACAGCATAGGGTTTTGACTATGACGCTACCAGGTAATCCGAGTACTCGGGTGCTCGAGTCATATACCAGATACATTCGGGTATCCGAATAACCGCGTATCCAAATTAATTTAAGTATTCCCGTCAATATACCAGAGCCCTAATGCTGCATTAAATAGAGAATAAAGTTGGGCGCAGACAGTTCAGTCCTTGATATTGTGCATTCTTTCAGAGGAAATACGAAGTACACTGGAAGAAACATTTGGAGTGAATATCATAAGGGCAGGAATTGGAGACAAGGTAAATATGATCTATCACATATAACATCCGTAATTTTTTAATAAAATGTAATAATTTTTACGTATGTATCAAGTTACGTATAGGGTCATGTTACCGAATATATTCCCGGCATTTGAACAACAGGCCGAACTCTTTATAGCTTTAAAAATGAGTCTCCGGAGCATTTTTGAAGTAAGAACTTCGAAAAAATGCTTTTCGAGAAAAAACGCATCTGCAGTTGCCGAGTGCCGTAAGCATCTTAAAAGTATTTCAGAAGGACATCACGGTCATGATAGGATAGGTGACAATGTCAGGAAGGTTAGCATAGTTGGTATATGTTTATATTCGAATGCATAAGACTTTTTGGAAACAATATCCCAGTGGGCACAACATTTGGGGACATCTTCACGAAATCGTTAAAACATCTTTACGACATTCTATGCCCGGATCTGACCGGATGTCTTTTCGACATAGTGAAGACATCTTAACGAGATGGACATAGCCCTGTCAAAAATTTCGGATTCCGAAATACGTCCGATCTAATCCGAAAACTGTGCGAAAACAGACAGAAATTTGTCTGATTATTTCCGGAGTCTGTCCGAACCATAAATTTCGACTCTGGAGAGAGTCTGATTTTTTCCGAAATCAGTCCAGAATTCAAAACCTGAAATTATTTTCGTTGTACTAGAAATGGAAAATAGTCCGGTCTAATCCGAAATTTACCCGAACGTAAACTTTCACTCCCGAAAGAGTCCGACTTGATCCGCAATTAATCCGCAGGTTTTAGTTGTCATTCGGTGAAATTGAAGTGAAAACGGAAAATCGTCCGCTTAAATCCTAAATTCTTCCGGTCAAAAACATGTACTCCGGAAGCAGTCCGATTCTATCCGAAATTAATCCACAGGTTCAAGTTGTCATTCGGTGAAATGAATGTGAAAACGGAAAATCGTCTCATTAAATCCGAAATCTGTCCGGT
>CAKNXH010064633.1:32680-47421 GCA_932178445.1 Andricus quercusramuli | reverse complement strand
CAGAAATCAAAACAGAGATCTTTACGATGACTTCAAGACATCCTATGTTCATGTCATTAAGATGTCTTCACGATGTCGAAAAGACATCGTCAGATCGTATGAAGTATTTATTTTTTGTAAAGACATCTTAACGACATAGAAATAGGATCTCGTAAATTTGTCGTAACGATGTCGTAAAGATATTATCAAATTTTGTGCCCACTGGGGTACCAACAATGCTAACCATCCTGAAAATCTCACATTACCTATCATGCCCAGCTGAAAATCTCTTTACTGGAACCTTAGAGGATCCTGTACATGTGCCTGCACACGAACCTATAGAAGGAATCTTGACGGTTCCTGTGCAGGAATTTGGCGAAGGAAACTGTAGATGTTCCTGCAAAGGAACCTGCACTGTCCAAGGAACCTTAGAATGATGCTGTACACATTCCTGTACATGTTGCTTTGTGAATTGAATTTAGACGTGAGTTTCTGTGTAGAAACAGGTATAGGGTCCTTTACAGAAACCCATCGCGAAAACTCATGTCGCTTACAGCAATAAAGTTGCCTTCCTTTTATTCCCTTGAAGATGGAACTCACTAGCGAGAGAGCTAAGTCACTAGCGAACCTTCGCGGATTAATATGCAGGTTCATGTAGATGAACCGGCGTCTCAATTCTCTCAGTAAAGAAACCTGTACAGGATCATTCGAAGGTTAGCTTGCATACTAGGGTGTCCCAAAATGACAGACTTTCAATTTTTTATTATTCGCAACTGGAAACCTGTTCCTCATACTGAAAAACTAATGTCCATTATTTAATATAATTTCGAAATAATATTTAGAGGTGGCGCGAAGCCCAGTAATTTTTTATTGAGTTTAAGGGTGTTGGATAAACGACTTTGGAAATGGCCGATTGGCTCTGAAATTTTTTTACGTCCAAACCCCTCATTTTTCCGGCACTGGGAAATATCTATATTTAATTTTTATTTTTATTAAGATAAAATTAAATTATACTTACAGTGTAATGTAGTGGTCTCGCAGTCGATACAATTTTGTAAATTGTTGATGGGAAAAAGTTTCGTCTGAAAGTATCTCATAAATTCCGAGGGAGCAAATGAAAATTTAGAAAGAGATGCTCGATAGGAGAAGCCGCGCTTGACAAAATTTTTTTTCTCTGCACAACACCGACAGTCTTGGGAAGACATAGTTCAGGAGAAGAGAGATCAAAAGTGTGACGTCAGAGTTCATTCGAAGCAGACGAAACTTGATCAATCTTGCAAACAACATATTTTCACTCACAGCATCGACACTTTTGACGAAATCAGAAGGAAGGCTCAAAATTCCAAGACTTCATTCTTTCTTATTTTTTATTATTACATTTATTGTGATAAATGAAGTCAAAGTGAAATCCTTTGGAAATCAATTCTATATGGGGCTGCATCAATAATATGATGGGGAATTTCCTTAGAGATCCATCTGTCGGCCACTCTTCTAACTGCACTATTATACTGTAGGAAATCTGACCTTATAATTATTTTTCTTATTTATTTTAGCAATTTTTCCTTGTCGAAATAATGATTGAGTTAAAATACAAAAATAAGCCAGCTTTTGCAAAAAGGAATGAAGGAAGAATGTCTGCATTTGTAATTCCCATATAAATATAAAATGCGCACGCGAGAATTTAGAAATTATGTACGAGTTTCTAGTGATAATTGTTATGGTATTATTATATATTATTATAATATAGAAAATATATTAATAATATAAATGATATTATTACATATTATTTAATATATATAATATATAAATATATTATATTATATTATATTATATATCAATATATTATTCAAAGTAAGCAGCTTTGGGACTCAAAGCTGCTTGCTTGGAATTTATCAGTGTTTTTATGTGACTTTTCATATGTATTTGATGCCTGCCCCTGACCAGCAGCACTCTCTCCCCTCGTGCTTGCAAATGTGAGGGCAGACATCAAAAACATGCATCGCAACGGGCCTGATAAAAATTCTCTTAAGAAAATGATTATGTTTGTTAGTAAGTTCCACGAATGAGCATTATAATTAATTATATAGTAAAATGTCTTTTGATTTGCTTTCGTTGTAAGCATGGTTTAAATCCTCTGGGGTAACGTTTATCCTCAGCCTTTAATTTAATTTTTCATTTTTATTTAATAGAATACCAGTTAGTTTTAGAATTGAACTGTAACCTATTTGTATGAATCAAAAGATTTTTAAACAAATAAAGCAATACAAAAATGTAATAAGCAAACCTACTTTCGACCGGCTATAAAGAAAAATAGTATACACCACACGGGCAGGAGGTTGAAACCCATGAACTGCGCAACATGATGTAGTGTAATTTACTATTAGTAAAAAATTACTGAAAGTATTATATTTATCTATGCTTTCATTGAAATATTCAGGGCCGCATTTAGTAGAGGGGCCAGCGGGGCCATGGCCCCCACCAATTAGGGGCCCCCAACAGTGCGGAAACAATTGAAAATTATACACGCTTCTCCATCGGCTCCTGCTTCGATGACTTTTTTTTTTTTAGAAGCCAGTCCCTGCTAACAGCTTAAGGGCCCCCACATTTTAACCGGCCTGGGGGCCCTCACAGCCCTAAATGCGGCCCTGGAAATATTCATATGATTAATTTTTATAAATACAATTGTTTGAATAATAAGTACATTGATATTAACAACAACAAATTAAAAACATTAAATTTATTGTACACATGCGCCGCACGTCGTGTCGACACACTGCCCTTACAATGTATCCACATATATGCGACGCACGTCGTGTCGACAAGCGTGTGTCGGGAAAAAGCCCTTGCATAATTATAATAATTTAAAACAGTTTACTATTAATTGATGAGTTTTTTGAGTTTTTGGAATAATTATTTGAAACCAAAAATGTCAATTTTTTATGAAATTGACCTTTTGAGCACTTTTTTCTCGTTTTTTTCTACTTAAAATTATTTCTATTAGTCTAGTGGGATACTTATCAGCATTGGTTAATGAATTTTCGATTATTTGAACAAATTTATTTTTTTGACATTTCGTTTTTTCCTAAAAATTATTACTATAAGTCTAGTTGAATTTTTATTAACATTGGTTTAGCAATTTTCAATTATTTGAACAAATAGAATTTGTTTTTATAATTTTATTTTTTTAAATAATAATTATGACTACTTCTGTAGTTGAATATTGAGGACTTGCATGTTGGTGGCGGGTTTGGTGACAGGTGGTGAGAGGATTTTACGGAATTTGTGTGGAAGGTGTGAGTGGAGTGTGAGTGGAGTGTGAGGGTGGAAGCCCAAGAGATGAGTAGAGTTGTGTGGGGTGAATTGGGAAGATAAAAAGTGTTTTTTGGCGTGGGAGTGAGGTGAGATTTAGATAGATAGAGAAAGTAAGGTTAGGGTGGCAAGGAGTCGGAGGACTTTTTGGTCGGGAGTTTTGGGCCTTTGAGGGGCCAAGGGTGGTTCTAGAAGAATTAGGGGATGTTAAGGCAGAGAAAGGGGTGTCTGTAGGGCCTGTGAGGAATAGAAAAGAAAAAAAGAGAAGGGAAATAAAGGGAACATTTGGCGGCGAGCCTTCAGAGACATCTGTCGGCTGCGGTGGGTACTGCATGGAGAGGACACAGTTACCGGCGGCAGAGCGGGAGGGAAGCAGTGAGAGTGCTCTCAGTGCTGCTAGTGAAATAGACGGGGAGGAAATTTTCCACGTGCCAAGACGGACAACAGTGTGTGGTTCAGTGTCGAGTAGCGCGTCAGGGAGAGGGAGGAGGCGGAACGGTGGGAACGAAGAAAGCGAGAAGGTGAGGGAGAGAGAGTCGAGCACAAGTGACGGAGAGGATATATTGAAAAGGAAGAGAGACAGCCGAGAGAGTCCGGACAAAATCGAATTGGAGAGTGCTTTTAAAAATAACGTGAGAACACCTAGGCCACCCCCTCCCCCCCAATGGAAGGAAAGGCAGAGAAGGAGGCTTTCGGGATGTTGTGAGACGAGATCAGGGGGCTGAGAGAGGACGTGAGGGGGACTAAGGAGCAGATGGAAGGCATGACAGAGGACATGAGAATCAGAGATGAAAGATGAGAAAAGGATGTGAAGGAGCTGAGGGAGAGAGTAGAAGGGTTAGAGAGGGAAAGAAAAGATAAGGAAGTTGAAATAAAAGAGACGGAAGAGGAGATTAGGTTGTGGAAGGGAAGGACGGAAAAGAGACTTGAGAAGGTGGAGGGCAGGACGGAAATGGAAGTGGGAGACGGGAGTGGGGGGAGTGAGATTAAAGGTATTTGGGAGAGGGTAGAGAATATGATTGAAGATAAAGTAGGAGAGTGATAAGAGGGTTGAAGCTAAAGAGTGGAGAAGAAATGGAGGGCGTCGAAGAGCTGCTACAGAGCATAGGTTTGGTTGAAGGCAGGGTAGGGAAAATTAAGTTGGAGGGAAGGAAGGAGAAGGAAGTGGCGGTTGCTGAGTTGGAGAGCTGGGAAGAAAAATTGAGCGTAATACGAAATAAGAACAGGATACAGGATGAGGGAGTTTTCATCGATCACGATTTGACGAGAAAGAAAAGGGATTCGCAGAGAATGCTGTATGACAGGGCTAGGAGGGAGAGGAGAGAAGGGAGATCGGCGAAGGTAGGATATCGAAAAATAAGAGTAGACGGGAAGATGTGGGTGCGGGACGAGGAGAAAGAGGTGTTGAAGGAAGTGCAGGGGGATTTGTTTCGTAAGAAGTAGGGGGTGGGGGTAATGCAGGGTAGAGGAGTAGTGAAGGTGCTGTACTGGAACGTCGCAGGGGTAAAAAAGAAGGACGAGGAGTGTTGGCGGTATAGCCAGGAATTTGATGTTGTGGGACTGGTAGAGACGTGGGTAGAAAGAAAGGAATGGGATAGAATAGAACCAAAGCTGCCAAGGGGGTACAGGTGGAGACTCCAGAAGGAGGTCAGAGTGATGAAGAAAGGAAGGGCCAGTGGGGGAATTATAACCGGGGTTAGAGATGGATTAGAGGAAAAAGTTCATGGAGAGGAAGAGGGGGAGGGAGTGCAAATGAGGGAAATAAAGTAGGAGGGATAACGTGTAAGTTTGTGACAGCGTACAATAAGGATGGAATGGAAAGAATCAAAGAAAGGGTGGAAGACCTGCTGAGCGAAAGAGAGGAGGGTATGGTGGTAATGGGTGGGGACTTTAATGCGAGGATGGGGAGCGAAGGGGGACTTTACGGGGAAGGGGAGAGCTTTGAAAGGAAATCGAAGAATGAGATAATAAATAAGGAGGGGGAAATTCTAAGGGACTGGATGGAGGATAGAGGCTGGGTGGTGGCGAATGGTATGGCAACTGGGGACGAAGAGGGAGAATACACATATGTAAATAAGGTGGGGTTATCGGTGATAGGCTATGTGGTTATGAATATGCAAGGATGGGAGGAGACGGAAAAATTCGCAGTAGAGGGAAGGTGGAATCAGACCATCAGCCATTAAGTCTGTAGATAAGAAGCGAGGGTGGCGGAAGACAAGGCGGGGAAGAAGTCTCGATAGGGGATAGGGTGACCTAGACGAGGGAGGTGATAGAGAAGTATCAGGAGCAGCTAGGAAAGATACGCTTTGGAGGGGAGTCGGTGGAAGAGATATGGGAGCATCTGAAAGAGAAGGTGAAAGGGTGTTTGCAAAAGAAGGTATTCAGAAAGAAGGAAAAAGAAATGGTGAAACCGTGGTGGGATAGGGAATGTAAAAAGAGGATAAGGAATATGAAGAGGAAGTACAAGAAGTGTAATGAGGGTAATGCGAGAAGGAAGGAGTACATATAAATGAGGAAGCGGCTTAGATTGGTGTGTAAGAAGAAAGAACAGGAAAAGGAGGAAGATCTGGAAGAGAAGTTAGCAAATGTTAAGACAGAGGGGGACGTCTGGAAGATAATAAATAGGTTTAGGAAGCGTAGGGTGGGGGTCAGCGAGAAGATAGGGAGTGGAGGGAATTTTTTAAAGAATCGTTCCAGGGCTCAGATTCAAGGAAGACGGATGGGAGAAGTAGAAGAACGGGTGAGGCAGAGATGGAAGAGTTTAATGACATGGAGATAGAGGAGCAGATAAGGAAGTTGAAAAGGTCAAAAGCCGCAGGGCTGGATGGGTTAGAGAACGAAGCATGGCTGTTTGATACACAAGAGTTTAGGCAGAGGCTGAAGGAGGTAGTGAAGAAAGTATGGAGGGGCGAGGAATTCCCAGGAGGGTGGAGAGAAGGATCAATAGTGCCACTGTATAAGAAAAGAGATGGAGATAGGCAGGAAAATTATAGAGGCATTACGCTAATGAATACGGCGTATAAAGTATACGCGATGTTGGTGGCAGAGAGACTGCGGAAGGATGTCGAGAGGAAAGGAATATTGCCGGAGACGCAGGCAGGATTTAAGGCGGTAGGAGTACTATCGACAATATCTACGTTCTGCATCACGTGGTGGATAGAGAATTAGCGAAGAAGGGGACGAGAGTGTACGCGTTTTTTGTGGATCTCAAAGGCGCGTTTCCGTCGGTGGATAAGGGGAGGTTTTGGGAGGTGATGGAGTATAGGGGAGTAGAGAGAGACCTAATTCAGAGGGTAAGGAAGATATATGAAGAGACCAAAGACAAGGTAAGAGGAGGGGAGGGGATCTCGGAGCGATTCTGGATGGATAGGGGGTTAAGGCAAGGGTGTCCACTTAGCCCAACGCTTTTTGCGATTTTAATTGCGGATATGGAAAGCAAGCTAGAGGACGGGGTGGTAGAAGGAGTCAGGATAGGAGGTGCTGGAATTTGGTCACTAGCGTATGAAGATGATATAGTGTTGCTGGCAAATAGCGACGAGGCCTTAAAGGAGATGATGAAGAGGTTGAGAAGATACCTGGATAAGAAGGGATTAGAGCTGAATGCGGAAAATTCCAAGGTTCTGGTGTTCAGAAAAGGAGGGGGAAGGAATAAGGGAGGAGAGCGGAAGTGGAAGGGAAAGGAGGTGCAGGAGGTGAAAGAGTTTGTGTACTTGGGCTTCGTGTTTCCGAGGAATGGGGGAGTGGATTGTCACATAAAAGAGAGAGTGAGGAGGGCAAATGTGGTGATGAGGTAGGTGTGGGGGTTGGGAAAGAAGCTATTCGCAGATGATTTTGGACGGAGGATGAAATTGTTGGATTCGCTAGTGATGAGTGTGCTATTGTATGGAGTAGAGGTATGGGGGTGGAAGGAAAGTGAAGAGGTAAATAGAACGCAGGAGAGGTATGTAAAGTGAACACTGGGGTTGGCAAGGAACAGGCCCAAGTATATTGCCAGGAGGGAGACGGGGAGAACGAATGTAGGGATTCTAGCAGGGAGCAGAGCGTATAAATATGAGGAGAAATTTTTGGAAGAGGGAGAAGTAGGCTGGCTAGGGAGTGTTGGTGGGAGAAGGAGAACAGAAGAGGGGGTGGGAAGATGGAGGCGGAGAGAGAAAGGTATTTTAGAACGAATGGGCTGCAGATGGATGAAGTGAGAAGGATGCACGAGGAAGGAAGGTGTATGAGTTGGTTAAGAAAAACGGCATGGAGAGAGAGAAGACAGAAGGGGAAGAGAGAATAAGAGAGTCAAGGTATAACAGGAACTATGTGTGGATTATGCCAAGGGCAAGAGCGCAATATTTATGTGAGAAAGGAGAGAAAGGAAGTCAGGAGCTTATAGCGAGGTTGAGGTGTGGGTGCATGAAGGGCTTCAATAGGTTCTGGCTCTCTCGAGAGAAAAGGTTGTGTGAACTCTGTGGAAAGGGGGATGCAAGAAAAGAGCACTGGTCGGAGGTGTGCGTGGAGGTGAAAACAAGTGAGATAAGCATGGAGGTATTGTTGCATGAAAAGGGGGAAAAAGGGCAGTAGCATGGGTGAAGGGAGTGTTGAGTAAGATGGAAATGAAGAGAAGGAAGGAGGAAGAGGAATGGAGACGGAAAGATTGTCAATAGGAGAGAAAGTAGATATAAGGAAGATGTAAATATTGTAAATAGTAGATAAGTAGTAGGTATTAGAGCGAAAACAGAGGTTGGCAAGAGAGGCAATGCGAAAAAGTAGGGACATGCGAGCGAGGCGTGGCGAAGCGAGGAAGGCAAGGCGATAAGAGCGTGCGGCGTCGAGATAAGGAATGGATGGATGTTAGTTTTTAAGGGTTAGTCTTAAGAAAATTCTGTAAAAATGGAAGTGTAAGCAAGTCAATTTTTTTTTTAGGCCAGCAAGCTGAAAAATAAACGTTTATCTATCTAGTGGAATATTGATCAACAATGGTTACTTAATTTTTAATTGTTTAAACACATTCCGTTTATTTGAATAATTTTTTTTTCAAAAATTTGTTTTTTCAATGAAAAATATTACTGAATTATCGTTAAGTGACATGAATTTATTTTCAGATATTTTCCAATCGTTGAGGTTATAAATTATTATTTATTTTCAACAACCTTTAATTTGTTTCAACAATATTTTTTCACCAAATTTGTTAGTTTTTTTCTGATATTTATATTAAAACTTCTGGTTATTGGAAACAATAATTTTGTTATATTTCTGAATTGGTATTAAACAAATGGAATTTGTTTACATAATTGAAAATTGATTAACCAATGGTGATAAATATTCCAGCAAAGAAATGGTAATAATTTTTTATTTTGAAAAATTTCGAAAAAAATATTATTTAAACAAATTCCATTCATTAAAATAATTGAAAATTAATTAACCATTGTTAATAAATATTCCACTAGGCCAACAGAAATAATTTTGATTAAAAAAACGAGAATAGAGTGCTCGAAAGGTCGATTTGGAATCAAAGGGGGGGGGGGGGGGGGGGTCGTTGGACTCTAGTATGAAAAGAAATTTTGTCATGCGTTTTTGGACCTCCATAATGTACATGCAGTTTTTTGAAAATGAAATATACAGACTTCTGTGATACGTTGAAAAACAATAAAAATGCACATCAGGACCAGTATTTTTAAAGCTGTTGAAGCAGTTTACCACACAACAATTCGAATTGCCCTTTCTAGCTTTTTGACTGCGTTCTGTCGCTTCTGCCATAATCAACAAACCTAAGAAAAAAGTTTTTTCACCTAACATAGCGAATTGTTAAAAAAAAGTTTCACTTAAAACTCAAGACAACTAATGTTTTACAAAAGTAATAGATTGTATAAATATGCAAATATATATATATACCGTCAAGATTATGTGTAAAGGTTCGTGTGCAGGTTCGTGTGCAGGTTCGTGTATAGGAACATGTGCAGGATCCTCCGAAGTTCCTGTACAGGAATTTTCAGCTGGGTGGTTGTGACGTCACACACAGTAATAAATCGACTACTCCTAATTAAATAGCAATTATCGCTAGTCAAATTTATCTATCTTGTATCACAATCAAGGCCTCTATAATAACCATTAAAAAATAATTGAAAATTGAGTTCTGGAAAGCCCAACGGCTAGCCCCCTGCCTGATGGTGCTCAGTACTCACGGAGCTATCGTTGGCGGCGCCTCATGCTTCATTGTAAAACGCATATTTCCGCCAATTTTCAATGAATCGATCTAAAAATTCCCACAAATCTTCCTTCAATATTAAGGAACAAATGTCTCACTGGAAGTTGTATCAACTCTAAAGTTCCCTCGATACTTTTTGTCGGCGAATCTGAAAAAAATGAGGTTACCGATCTGTCTCAATTTGCAATTAAATATTAATAAACAATAGGCGATTTTCAACTTTTTGTTTGTTTTTTATGCATCGCTAGGGTATATTTCGTTCGTATATCAAGTTTGAGACAGTTTCAATGATATTTGCCTAACTTACGACGATTTATTTCTTAAAAACTAATTGAATTTGGGGACAAATTTTTTTTGGTTCATTAGGCTTATTATTAAAAATAATCATCCGATCAAAAAACCGAAAATATAAAAAAGTTCCGTCCATCATCATCTACAAGCATATAATTTTGAAAAATTAATTTTTTGACTTTTGATATTTCCGTCCACCCAGGCGTTTGGACAATCCTTTTACACGATCTCAAGCGCTGAGCGAGTTTCACGATCCAGACCCTCAATTGGAATCATGTATAGCAATATTGTTTTGTATTCTTTCTTTTATTTTTATTGTAATATCGTAAAATTTTCTGATTTTTAGTTGAAGATTTAAGAAAAATGAATGATTTGAAATTGAAACATATTCGTTTAAAAACTTTTAAGAATGAATAATAATAATTTTAAATGAAGTCTTGAAAATTAAACGATTTGAAATTATAAAGTTTTAATTGTGTTCTGTGAAATCGAAATAGATAAAGATGAAACTATCTGAATTTGATACCTCAGTAATTGAATAATTTCTTTAAATTTTAGTGTTCTGAATTTTCATCTTCAACGTTAAATTTTCAATTTTTTGTTTCATAAGTTTTAATTTTGCAATTAAAATTGAAATGGTTGAATTTTCAAAATTATATTTATTGGTTTAAAATTGTTTACTTTTAAACTTCTTACTTCAGAGATAAAAAATAGTGTTATCAGTACCGTAAATTGTGAAAAATAGTAGCAAAATAGTGGTGTTTCAAATTTCTACATGGCTTTGTTATTTAAATTTCAAGCTTAATTCATAAAGCGTTGTTCTAATACTTTGTTATCATTTGAGGTTGGGCCTTAAAAGTTTCAAGTTTGGGAATGAACAAATGAACAAATGAAAACTACAATTATCGGACGTCAAATAATTTTTATCGTGAGGCGGATTCACAACCACATTCACAACTTTATATGTAGATGTCAATTGTTCGCAACGTTTTTATCTAACATCAGATTAAAAATATCTCTGAGATTTACTGTGTAAATACTGCAGTTGAATTTGGGTGAACCTATACGGAATCTGAAAAACACTTCTAATTTTCAACTTATGAACGCAAATACCCAGTGGGCACAAAATTTGATGACATATTTACGACATTGTTACGACGTCTTTGCGACATCGTAAACACATCTGCTCACTGTGTAACGTATCGCACTTATTCTAGTTTTCAACTTATTAATGCAAGTAATGTATCGTTGGAATCTCCAAGAATCCTGGAATTTCAAATATAATGTTCCTAAATAACTAATTACAAAATTAATGAAAATTTATGTTTTGCATTGTACGACTCATTAGTACCCCCCCCCCCCCCTCCCACCCGCTGGCAAGAGTTGACGACAGCGTCTTGTGATCACTCTGCTACATGAGGGGAAGTTGAGTAGGAATGGTAACACAGTGGGTCTAAAGTCAGCGAAAACACTTCAATCCGTCAGCACGCAAACGCTTCAACATTGGTCAATGCGTCTGAATTCGTGAGAGTAAAATACACACTTGAATTCGCCCCAATGCGTCACGGCGAATTTCAGCAAGTGTTGATTTATACAATTCAATGCGTAACAGGAAAACCAACGTGCAGGGCACATTGGATTTATTGTAAATGTTTAGTAAATTGTCTCGTAGCTCGGTGTCTCGACACATGCACTTTTTATAATTTTTTTTTCTGATTGACCTCGACCACGCATTCATACGAATTCACACTCATTCAACTCGCGCTGTCTCAATTCATCTAAATGCGTCTCAATGCGTTCGAACGAATCAGAAAACGGGATTCACGCACATTACAAAAATGTTAATTCGCCCCAATCCGTATCAATTCTTTTTTTTTTTTTTGCTGGGATCGTTACGACTTCTTTTCGGGGTTAGCTGGGTTAGGGGGAGGTGGGATAGGTGGGGAGGGGTGTTTAAAATCAATTTTATGCCCTATACACTTGAAAATTTGTATAATTCGATTGATCCAGATGCAACAACTAGGCTCGTTGCTTAATCTCATTTTCACCCAATTCTAGGGGTGTTTGTTGGCTAAAGCTAAAAATTTTTGGGGCATATGAATTTTTTTCACCTTGGATTCGGATTCAGCGATAAAAAATACGTAGGGATGCCTGGGTCTTGTTCAGGGATATGAAATTTATTTTTTTTGTGGGACTGTGTAATAAACACTACCATCCCCTGCGGCCATGAAGTGGTCACATACCTTGAATACTCATCTAATTTTAGAATTTTACTACCTGATTAGCAATTTCCCCATTTTCAATTTTGTCCCTGAGAGCTGATTCATCTTAAGGGTGCATCTCAGAGCTCCCCTCCACCCGTGCGGTGAGTAATCTATAACTTTGAGCCCGAAAGGTATAACTTGTTATGGATGTTCTATATCAATATCAGCTCCTAGTCTGCTTAGCCCTATTGGATAAGAGTCTAGAAGTCTTCTCTCTTCTACAAAATTTAAATCGTTCTAAATTGTATGTTTCTTAATCAGGACTCACCGATTCGGAACGATTGAGGTCAGCTATTGTTGTATATCGCTCCCACTCGGGATTCGAAATGAAATAATCTACTATCATGTTGATGGCAGCACGTTGATCTCGCGGAAATTATTTGAAATGATTATTTACTTTTTTTGCTTCCTCATAGAGGAAGCTTTGTAATGGTAACATTTTCCAAAATTTTCAAATTCATTTAATTAAGCCCTCCCTAATTTAAAAATGTGTTGAATGTGAGTATGAATGTGTAGATGTGTGGATGCGTGGATGTGTGGATGTCACGCTTTTTTGTGCACACGATAACTAGAAAACGGTTGCAGATAATTCGATGAAATTGGGAGAGCTTATTTTCCTTACTAACATCTTAAAACTGACCGAAGGATTTCTAAAAATATTTATTGCATTTTTTCTAGAACTCAATAATATTTTAAAAATCGGTTTTTTATCGTAAAACTTTTTTCATTACCATAATGCAAAGTTGATGCAGGAATATAAAAGATTCCTTGGTTCGAGACGGAGCGATTGACCTATAATATTAATACATTTTATTAAAGAGTAAGAAAACTATGGTGATGCATAATATTTGAAAATACGGTTTTTTATAGTAAAACTTTTTTCATTAGCATAATTAAAAGTTGATGCAAGAATATAAAAGATTCCTTGGTTCGAGCCGAATCGATTGACCTATAATATCAATACATTTTATTGAAGAGTAGGGAAGTTATGCTCATTTATAATATCTGAATCATCAGTTATAAACAGAAAAACTTTCTTCATTGACATAATTCAAAGTTGACGCATGAATAGAACAGACTTTTTGATGATAAATTCTCAAATAGAGTAAGTCTGACCATTTTTGTAGAAGATTTGATTTGTCTGATTTGTCTTTCTATTTAAAACATTTGTTGTATTATTGTGTAATTTTGTATTTTTTGTAAATTTCTATTTCTAAATTGAGCAAAATGAAGACATTGATTTTTCTATTATTGAAAAAAATAAATAATGCTTCCTCTATGAGGAAGCAAAGTGCTCGTGAAATGAGCACCATATTACTATAAATACATACAAACAAAGTGGAAATACTCGAGATCGAATTCACAGCTAGTTTAAATTACATCTCGGTAAAATATAATTTTTTTAAATATTCAAAAAAATTCCCACGTGTTTATTCAGCAATCGTCAACATATTTTATCATAATTTTTATGAGTTTTGCATATTATTTGCCATTAAATTTTTATTTGTTTAATTCCGTTGCGGCCTTTTTTTAAATTTCGATACCTAATTATAATTATTAAACAGAGTCTTAAAAGTTATTTATCAAATGAATCAATTGAATTATTTTCATTCGAAATTTGATTTTCAGATTGAAGAAGTGTAGAAAAATGTAACGTTTATGCGCATATTATAAAATGGAGAAAAACTCTATTTATAAAATCTAAAATTAAATTTAATTGAGTTAGACGTTTTAATATCTAAGTCTTTATATTTTTGTTTTATATCAACGAAAGTAACTTCATTGCCAAAATAATTGGCAAGAATTTATTTTAGGAACAACAAAAAATAAGTGACAATTTTTCATCATTTTCATAGCGTGCTCAAAATCAAGGTATTATTAGTTTTCTTAATTTAAAACTCAGCTCAGAAGATTCAGTTTTGATTGCTTTTTGTAGTATTCGAACCTTTTTAAAATTTTTGATGCCAAAATATTAAAATTTTCACTTTAAAACTGGACAGTTTGGAGATTTTCCACATTGTTACGGATGAATATTTCTTAGGCAGAAAATCGAAAAAATCCAATATTCACAGGGTATTTGAATCAGTCCTTAAAATAATCACCATTTAAATATTTCTTTGTTCTCGCAATTTTTTCTTACAAAACAATACGTTTGAAATTATTTCAAAATATCGTTATTTTAAAGTTTTTAGTTGTACAAGATTACCACTATAGTAGAGTTATCCTTCTTGATTTGATAGTCCTAAATCGGATTTTTCGAACGTTTGGTCCATTTTCTTTTCTTTATGGCAAATATTAGTACTCGTACATTTAATTATCAAGTAGTTTAATTAGTGGATTATATCATAGATTCCATAAATTATCTGCCCTACTGGAAACTCCGAAGTTGGATCCAAAGGCGGATCCTAATAGTTTTCTATGTCGTAACCGACGTCAAAATCCACGTAGCATCCTACGTCGGATACGAAGAGGAACCGACGAGAATATTTTTTTAAATGAAATGTTTATGAACTTATAACTGTTACATACTCCATTCTTAATCTATAGAATAGCATTATATAAAACTTTATATATATATATATATATATATATAACCCATCTCACGGTTGTGAGACGTGGCCATAAGTGTGATTTACCGCGGTTCTACTCGAAGCTGGTGTCATTTTTTAGATGGCAGTTGCTCTCAGTGGGACCCTGCGGTGGTTGTT
>CAKNXH010064633.1:0-27680 GCA_932178445.1 Andricus quercusramuli | reverse complement strand
GGTGTTGGTCGCGACCCTGCCCTGCCGAACGCTCCAAGGGATATAGAGTCAATTGTCCGAAACGAGAAGTGCCAGATTTTCTGGAACTATGATTTTCGGGCAGCAGTCTCCGTTGCGCACTCGAGGCCTGACATTGTTCTCCAAGACTTCGAGAAACGAACTATATTCGTGATCGAATTCTCGGCTCCGTCCGAATACAATATCACTGCAAAGGAGAAAGAAAAAGAGGAGAGGTATCAAGACCTTAAAAGAGAGCTGCAACGACTGTACCCAAAATATTCGGTACGAGTAATTGTCCTTGTGATAGGTGCTCTCGGAGGTGCTAAACTATCACTGGTTCGTAACCTCAAAGCCATACCCGCGTGCCAAAAATATGCCAAGGCACTTGCGAGATGGATGCAGAAAGCTGTCATCCTTGGGTCGCTTCGTGTCCTCAAGACACACGAGGGTTTCGCCGGCCTGTCGTTGTGATTTCGTCGTGCCCTGTGACCACCCATCTCACGGATGTGAGACGTGGCCATAGGTGTATTTTACCGCGGTTCCACTGGGGGCTATTGACATCTTTTTTTTTTTAGATGGCAGTTGCTCTTAGTGGTACCCTGCGGTGGTTGTTTAACTTTATTTTTTATATATATATATATTTATTTATTTATTTATTTATATACATAAAATTCATAATTCAACATTCATCTAAAGAAAGGAAAGATTATTGGCGTTCCCGGAGATCCTGCGCTTGTAGATTTGAGTGTTATTAGACATCTTAACACTGGAGAGACCAATACATACCTGGGCGTTATGTTAGTTAATGTTAGGCTCCTCCGTAAAAACCGGTTTTTTAATGCAGGGGGTCTCAAAGCGTAGACATTTGACAAAAAAAGGGGGGGGGGTCAAATTTTACACAAATCTAGTACCTTCTCTGATGAGAATGTAAAAATTCGAGTATACCTCGAGTATATTAAATGGCAACCACCTGTAGGTGGGCACAAAATTTGGTGACGTCTTTGCGACATCGTTACGTCACCTTTACGATATCCTATGTCCATGTCGTTAACATGTTTTTACGATATCGTAAAGACATCGTACAATCTGACGATGTCTTTTCGACATCGTAAAGACATCTTAACGATACGAACATAGGATGTCTTGAAGTCGTCGTAAAGATCTCGTATGTCGTAAATACGTCGTCAAATTTTGTGCCCGCTGGGTATGTTGACGTTTTGCATTATTTACCACTGTGATATGAATGTGATTTACATAGATGAAGAAGTTCTTATTTACATAAAAGCACATTTAAATAATTATAATAATTTTATTTATCGCGAAATATCGGCGATCGAAGTGTGTGTAATTGAAGTGATCCCGCAATGGTAGGGCTACCAGATGTCCTGTTTTAGCCTCATCTGACAATTTCAATTGTCAATCGACAACTTCATCGTCTCTAGACGAGCCTCCGAAGTCGCATTTTCATCGTGGACTTGTAAAAAAGAAGATTAAACTTCGATTCTAAAGATTTATTTAAAAGAAAAATGATGCTTCTGCTATTGGTAACAGATTTCAACTGCCTGAGTCTTTGTCTTACAGGCGCACTGTGCGCATGAGAGTGGTCACTCAGGAACGTATATATTTCAGATGTAACCCAAGTGCAAGTAGTTAGTGTACATGTATGGCAATGTGCGATTAACTACTTCAACAATCTCGCCCTTTGAGCGCTTAGACACACAGACCCCTGAAACGATTTTTCGGCAGGGCTTTAGTTAGCATATCAGCATGCTGCAAATCTGTAGAAATGTACTCTAATGTTACAATTTTTCCTTTGACCTGTTCACGAATATAATGATGTCCGATGTCGATGTGTTTAGTTTGTGAATGAAATTCTGTGTTCTTTGCCAGACGGATCGCTCCTTGATTATCGACATGAAGTGTTCCAGGTGTCACACATTGACATCCGATATCGCTGAGTAATTTTCTTAGCCACGTCGTTTCTCTCGCAGCTGCTGCTGCCGCAACATATACTCTGATTTCGTTGTACTCAAAGACACAGACTTTTGACGGTGCAATGACCAAGTTATTGCTTCGTTCGCAAGCATGAAAATATAACCTGTAGTAAATCTCCGCATACCAACATCGCTAGCATAATCAGCATCAGAGTAGCCGCTAAGGGGTCCTGCATAAATTACGTAACACTTTTTGGGGGGAGGGGGGTTCTAGCTGAGTGTTACATAATGGTGAAAAACTACAGGGAAAAGTCGGAAAAAGCGTTACATAGGAGGGGGGGGGGGTCAAAATTGTCGGAAAATCGCGTTACGTAATTTATGCACGAGCCCTAAGTTGGAGATCACTCTCGCCGCTACGAGATTCTATCCCTAAATCTAAAGTTCCAGCTAAATAAGAATAAATTCTTTTAACAGTCTGCCAGTGGCTTTATTATGTTTACATAAATATCTACTTACATTATTAACTGAGTACGCGATGTCTGGCCTCGATACAATAGCGAGGAACATAAGAGAACTTCAACTCTAAAGATTTATGCAAAAGAAAAATGATGCTTCTGCTATTGGTAACAGAGTTCAACTGCCTGAGTCTTTGTCTTACAGGCGCACCTTGCGCATGACAGTGGTCACTCAGGAACGTATATATTTCAGATGTAACCCAAGTACAAGTAGTTAGTGTACATGTATGACAAAGTGCGATAAACTACTTCAACACACTTTTAACGCTATGTAAAATCGGAAATTCGGTGGTGGGCTTCAAACTATCTGAACTAGGTGAAACGTATTTTATTCATAACAACTAAACCCCACGGCTTACCTAAATCATGGAATATTCTGCAGAAATCTCGGCAAAACGGAGTTGCTTAAACTTTATTCTTTGTTATCATTTTCTAACCAGAGATAGATTTTTCTGTTTACTAATATTCTTGTTTTTAATAATCACAGCATTTGGCTAATTGTGAATGAAAGATGTATGTGAATTTGCATTGACTATGTCATGTTCAGTAAATTGTAGCCAACGATACAGATTGGTTCCAATACTGGTAGGACATTAAAACTAGCCCTATTTTATTATTACAAAATTGATTAACAAAGAGACTCTAATGTAAGATGAATTCTTCTTCTTCTAAGATAAAATTCTTGGATTGTGGTTGGGTTTAATCAAGGGAAAGATGATTGCATTTTTTCCTTGTGATTTCAAATTTCTTAAAAAATCCCTTTCAAAGCATACGCACAAATTGGATTCTCATCCAGTAGAAAAATCAAAAACCATAATTTTCTTCGCACAACCAGGTCTTTATCGTAAGATAAAGTTCAAAGGCGTTACGAGTTCCATTGTTACTCTATTTTTTAAATTCAAAGTAAAAACTCCCATTTATATTTAAAATATAATAAAATACATTTTAATTTTCTTACACAACGAGCTCTTTATAGTAAGATAGAGTTAAAAGTCTTTACGATGAATTATTAGATAAATCATCAGATAGAGTTAAGTGTCGTTACAAAAAAATTGCACACGCTAGTTGAAAATTTTGTTGCTAAAAATGTATAAATTTATTAACATCATCACGTCACAAACACAGCGGCTCAGTTCGCTGCAACGACTGTGCATCGCGCCACCAGTTGACTGCGAGTTTGCGACTTTTTTGACAAGTCGTATGGCAGGTACTCGCTTCTAAATCTTTTGGAATCTAGGTGAAACTTAATCAAAATTAATTGATTCTCTAGAATATTGTCAAAATATATTTACTATCAATTGGAGGGCTGTCGTTCCTTAACTGTGTTTAAATAATTCTATGACATTTCTTCACTTCTTCGGTAACATCTGTGTATCTTTGTTAAAAAGTATACGAGACCTTTAAGAAATGTTGGTCTATCCTAGACTGACAAAATAGTCAAGTAAAGTTTTTTTTTAAAGCGTTGAAGGTGTAACATCCCTCCTCTTAGAATGAAGTCAGACCTGAAGATTTCTAATCTGTAAGGGTTTCGTTTGTGTTTAAATCCTAATCGAAATGATGGTTTGAATAATTGGGCCTGTGTAAAGAAAATTGTACAAACAACGTGGCTCGAAAAAAGGTGTAGTAGGTTGCCGAGAGAACCAGCTAATTGACACGTGTGTATGCAAATATGCAGCAGTCCACCAGCGATCCCTGTCGTTAACCGGGGCTCACTACCACAAAGCTTTTGATTCACCTCTCACAGACTTATTTTATGTCTGTTGGAAAGCTTGAAGGTTCCTCCAAACATAGTTAGATACATAGAGAGATTGATGCCCCTTTGGAAAACTAGCTTTACTATCTCTCCGTGAAATTATCGTATGACAACCAACAGCGTCATCTTCTAGAGGGCGGTCTTTCAGAGCATCACCATGAGAATGACAATGAGAATGACCTGAAGATCTATGCTTCTAGTTCCAAGCAGCAGCAGAGTTTTTTAAATTTCGTCGAGGAGTATACAGGAGAGATTGTTATGGACTTTTGATTGGACAAGTGTGCCAAGATTAATCTGAAGCGAGGACGTATTACTGGCGTTCCCGGGGACCCTGATATTGTGGATATAAGTGTTATCAGACATCCTCACACTGGAGAGATCTATACATGCCTGGGCGTGCCTCGGAGCCGCATTCAGGTCGTAACATCAGTGCGTAAGATCATGCATATGCAGAAGAGCTTGCATACCACTGTGCCCGTTTCACGATTATACATCCCACGCCGTCAAGGCGGGCGTGGACTTCTGAATCTCCAATGTCTTCATAACCGAATTTTTCTGAGTACTGCTTACATCGTTGCAAATGGAAGAGATACTCTTCTAAATTTGGTCAGGAAACACGATATGATTGGCAAAGAAGAGTTCCTTTACAAAGCCGCAGAGCAGGCGGACGAGACCATTGGCCTGAATTTTAACATCAGAGGTAAGGAAAATGCATAACTCCACCTAGATGCTTCACTTTTGAAAGACCAAGTGAAGAAAGCATAGGTTGAAAAATTTCGCCAACAGCTGCTCGAAAAGAAAATGCACGGAAACTTTCACAGAAATGCAGACCCTGGCGGACCGGCCGAACGCAAACATTACGCTACAGCGTAACGGTAAAGTAATGGTAAAGTAATGCTAAAGTAATATGGCATTACAATTAATAAAGGAAACAAAATTAATATGTAAATTGTTGCAATTATAATAAAACGTTAAAATTTACATTAAATGGTCATGCCGTAATTGCAACAAGTTGCTTTCTTAGCGTTAAAAAATAAAAACACAAAGTGGCTGTCATTCAAGTCGGGTCCCTGCAGACTGGCAACCCACTTAAAGTCACGTTAGCGGGTTGCCAATATGCAGGGGCCCGACTGCAATGACCTTCGACTGGGAGAAACTGATACTTGAGGTTGATATTAATAATAAAATTAATTACCTAAATAACTATTTAATATCAGCATTCAACCAGTTTGCGCCGTTACATATTCCTAATAAATCTAAAAAACCGGCTCCATGGATTACTTCTGAAATTAAAAATCTCATGAAGGAACGTGATAAAATGCGTAGACAGGCTAAACGTACTAATAATCCCATATTACAAACTCAGTTTCGTAAGTTAAGGAATTTAGTACAAACAAAACTTAGAGATGAATCAATCATATACAATTATAACTCCATCAAAAACAGAAATAAAAATGAAAACATCTGGCATCTACTTAGGCGTTTATATCTCATACCTCCTAAACATGAATCTACTATCAATCATATCCCTCCAAATGAACTTTTAAAGGTATTTTTCACTATGCCCCCATCATCCCCTATGAGGCCATCTAACCTCAGCTTACAGAGCTCAAAATTCAGTGACACCGATTTTTATTTTTCCGATATAACTCCTGAAGCTCTCTTGGAAACGGTTTTGGCAATTAAGTCTAACGCTGAAGGTACAGATGGGATATCAATTAAGATGATCCACCTTGCACTTCCAGTAATTTTCCCTATCCTACTCCATATTTACAATAAATCACTCCAAGTGGGTATATTTCCTGATTGTTGGAAAAATGCAATAATTCACCCTGTCGCCAAAGTACGCAACCCGTCCTCTCCAAAAGACTATCGTCCGATCTCAATTCTTTGTGCCATTTCTAAACCTCTTGAACGGATCGTCCATAAGCAATTGATTTCATATCTCGATACAAATGAACTAATTGATCCAATGCAATCGGGCTTCAGGGCTAGACACAGCACTGAAACAGCAATTATCAAAACAACAACTGATTTTAAAATTGCCATAGATGATAAGAAGATCACAATAGTAGTATTATTTGACTTCTCTAAAGCGTTCGATATGGTCAACCACGAGCTTGTCTTATATAAAATGAAATCGTTAAAACTGTCTAAATCGGCCATTTTATGGTTTGCATCGTATCTATCCAATCGATTTCAACAAGTGAGAAATGGGAAAGGCGAACTGTCGGATTGGTCTGTGGTCGTAAGCGGGGTACCTCAGGGCTCTACCTTGGCACCCCTGCTTTTTAATATTTACACTTCTGACTTGGGCAGCGAACTAAAACATTGCAAATGTCATAAATATGCTGACGATTTTAAACTTTATCTTTCCGGACCAATTTCCAATATAATAAGGATGCTTGAGCAAGTGCAGGAGGATATTGATTGCGTAGTGCGTTGGACACAAAAAAATGGGCTCCAGATTAATCCTCAGAAAACCAAGGCTATTATCATAGGACCTTCATCTTCCCCATCACCAGAAACAATTGCGACCTTTCCACCTCTTCTAATTAATGACCTGGAAATTGAATTTTTGGATGTGGCTAGGGACTTAGGTTACATGCTTAACCGTACTCTTTCTTGGAAAGAGCACGTATTAAACATTTCAAGGAAGACCTTTAGATTACTCCAGCAACTTAAAAGAAATAAGGAGTCACTGCCAACACCTACAAGGTTGCTCCTAGTTAAGAGTTTAATTCTTCCATTTTTCGACTATGGGTGTGTCGCTTACGACGATATATCATTTGAACTAAATTATAAATTAGAGCGAGCTCTGAATGCTTGCATAAGATTCATTTATAATATACCAAAGTATGAGCATATAACACCATACAGGCAGCGTGCAGGCCTTCTAAATGTTGCCAAGAGAGAACAATTTTTTATGGGCAATCTTCTGTATAAAATTTTCCATGATCAAGCACCTAAGTATCTTTCAGACTTCTTCAAATCTAGCGACAACAAACAATCTCATCAGCCAAAACTTCGTGAAAGAAAAGCAGTACTTAATGTTCCACGTCATAGTACCTGTAAGCTGCAGAGATCCTTTATTGTGAGGGGAGCGCGACTGTGGAACAAGGTACCCTTATCGATTAGGAATGCGCCGACTAGTTTTCATTTCAAACAATATTTTTACGAATATCTCTTTACTTTGGATAACTCTATCCTTGAAATCACTCATTGGTAGCTAACACTACATTATATTATTTAGCTATATAAATGCCTGAGTATGCAAACTTATAATTCAGACCTACATTACCATTGTTACTTTCAACTCTTTATTTCTGTCATTTATTATTGTGTTTATCCTACATGTTCGATTTTTTGTATTATATTATTTTATATTATTTTGAATTGGTTATAAACTTGAAACTACATTTTTGGATTGCGAGTCAACTTGTTAATTTATGATTATCTGTCATACATATTAGGTTACTAATTTACCATATTAGATATATAACTTTCATTAGACCAGTGACTGTACATTTAGTTTGACATTGTATCATCTGTTCCTTAGAGGGCTATTTAGCCCTAGGGACTTTATAAATAAATACAAATACAATACAATGACGGTCACTATGTTTTTTTGTTTTTTAATGCTGCAAAAGCAACTTGTTGCAATTTCGGCATGACCGTTGAACGTAAATTTCAACGTTTTATTATAATTGCAACAGTTTACATATTAATTTTGTTTCCTTTATTAATTATAATGCCATATTACTTTACCATTACTTTAGCATTACTTTACCGTTACGCTGTAGCGTAATGTTTGCGTTCGGCCGGTCCGCCAGGGGAACACTGGCCTTTGTCGGAAGAGCTAACTTTAGCTTTCCTCAGATTATCAGAACTTACTTTAGCTTTCAGTTTCCCAGCGAGAGACGCAGAGCGTGTCATGCACACATTGACTACCCAGATCACATAATGTCCAGGTGTCACACTCCAGCGGGAACGACATATCCTACAGACACAATGCGGCTCTAAGAGTGCTTTACTACCATCCTTGTCGCTCTTACGGTATTGGCCACAACCCTGCCCTGCTGAATGTCCTGAAGGAGTCAATTGTCCAAAACAAGAAGTGCCAATTTTTCTGGAACTACGGTTTTCGGACAGCGGTCTTCATTGCACACTCGAGGCCTGACATTGTTCTCCAGGAGTTCGAGAAACGAATTATACTCGTGATAGAAATTTCGGTTTCGGCCGACTACAAGATCTCTGCCAAAAATCGAACAAATGCTGCCTCTCTAGCGAAGGACTTTTTCGACGCGTACTCATGTATTTGCTGGGTTTTCGACGTTCAACATATTCATCTCTCCTTTTTCTGAAGGACGATGATTCACGCGCCTGTGAATTCTTCGTGCTCCGTTCCATCGCCCTTGAACTCATTACTTATGCATACCTCTATTGTTGATGTCCTTACTTCCCTATGTCGAGTGATGCTGATTTGCATCGCATCCAATAGGTAGCAACCAACCTCTTATGTTTTGCCCAGGTGAAGAAGTCCACATAGAAATCCACATGAAAATATGGGTAGTATTTTGATACGACCTACGAGGAAATCACCGTAGAACTTGAAATGTAATTTTTCAACTGTAAATGTCTCGCAAACAATTAGAGATACGCAAAAATGGATGTCTCATCTCGCATATCTAGTAGTGGTTTTAAGATTTTAAGTACCGCAATAATCCCTGTAAAGTACCACATGGAAATCCACGTAGAATTCCACATGGTAATCCACGTGGTAACCCACGTGGTATTCCACGTGATGCTCGCACCTTTTATTCCTTGTCTCAAAATACCACCCTAATTTCACGTAGTCTTGTCAGATTTCCACGTGTATTTCCTACGTCGAATTTTTAAATTCTACTAAATGTCTCCGTGATTACTGTTTAATTCAGACTCAAAAGACAGATACGCTGAACAGATTACCAAGGGCCGGCCTATCTGGTACTTCGCCTTCATCGCCACCAAGTCTCTAGAACAGAATCTCGCAAGAAGAATAAATTCAATGTCATCTAAAAAATAATAACTGCCATAGCTGCTGCAACGATTATTATGAATACAGACACTTCTTCATTGTGTTGAAGGTTGATTTGGATGAAATCCAAACCAGAAAAGTTTTCGAATTTCGTTTACGTATATCAACTTATCCTGTCCCTGGTAAGGATTTTCATCCACGTTAAGAACTACCTGAGTAACGTTGTGTCCAGACTTGAAGTCGATCCCGGTCTATTCGTGTGCCCTCAAGATTTGGATTATGGACCACAAATCCTTCAACTGCGGCTGCTGATTATACGTGGGCCCCATAAATTTAAGTTTCACTTTTGGAGGTTTGCTATCAATTATAACTACCTGGAAACACCACGGCACTCTGGATTTTCGAAGTACATGTGCTCTAATCTCTAGGGCTTCTTTGATTGTATCCATCTGCTCTTACGACAACTGTTTGCTCAAAGTGATTCATGAAGATGCCGTTTCTTAATTTCGTTTATTATTCAAAATATTATTGAAGCATATTTTGTTTCCACGATCCAATAGGGAAATCTTTGGTCTTCCCATACAGCGCCCCGCACATAGGTATAGCGTCGCTACTCTAGGAAGCCGTCTAGCATCCCAGACACAACGTTCACACTAGCCCTCTATGGTACCGTTCGGCCTTCAGCACGATAATTCACGCCTTCGCGTGTGGGCTGTTTAGTATGTCGATTTGGAAACGCATGACAGTTCTAGGCCTCTTTATTGGGTTCAGGTCCGAAATCGCCTCCTCCTTGTTTAGGGAAAATTTAACATCCAAATGTAAAAAGAAATAACTTACAAATACGTATTTAAAAAAACTAATTTATGATTTTAGGCTAAACTGCCCGCAACGTTTGAGTTTCGCCGTGAAATGAGTTCCAGTATGTTTGGTGCCGTAATAGCAATGGCATCAGCTGCTGCCGTTGCCGCATTCATCGTAATTCTGGCGATTGCTCGACGCCACGCTAAATCACGTGCCAAACTTGCTGGCTTAACAGCGCCAGATCCAGAGGCTTCTAAGGATTATCAAGAATTGTGCAGAGCCCGTATGCATGCAAAGCAGCCAACTGACAAATCAGATTCACCGCGAATTTTTCCACTCATAAGTCGTGTCAGCGAATCTAATAATTCTCCATCTAATCGCTCGAGTACTTCTTCTTGGGGCGAGGAGCCTGCACTTACAAACATGGACATATCAACAGGACATATGGTTTTAGTAAGCATCTTCATTCTCCGCTAACTTATTCTAACACTATATAATAAACTTGAATAAACTAATTTAATTGAATTATTGATTCCTAAAGTCAGGAAATTATTGTAATTTAATTTTATAGTCATACATGGAGGATCATTTGAAGAATCAGGATCGTTTAGATGAAGAGTGGTTGGGCATTTGTACATACGAGGCAGAACCGTGTTCAACTGCTATTGCCGAAGCAGAAGGAAATGCTAGACTAAATCGATCTGGTGCATCCTTGCCGTATGATCACTCCCGACTAATTTTGAATGATCTTGCAAATATCAACAATTCTGACTACATCAACGCTTCAACGATTGTAAGTATGCAAGTCAAATGTAACATTATTTGTGAAAAAAAGCATTGATGTCTTGTAAATTTCCAAGATGTTGTCATTCCCGATATTGCAGATTAAATGCCTAAAGGATTTCATCGTAAAGTATTATTTGGATTCTCTATGGAGATCTGAGAGTATATACATTTTCTTTTTGAACTGCATTCTTTAGTAATAACAGAAACAAGAATTCTATGTGATGAAGAATACATTAACATATTCAGGGCCGATTTCACCAACTCTGATTAAGATGTAAGACTCGATTATTCTAATTTAAGCAGTACCTTGCGTTCCGCTATCTTCTAAAGTATGATTAAAGAGAGTTAATCACTGTTCAACTTAACCGGTCGATTTTGGCCGGTCAACGGAGTTAATCGGCGATTAACGCTGGTTGGCAGTACAGAATCTCAGAATCGAAGTTTGCACTTGAGTATTTGGAGCATGTTTAGAGCAAATTTGGATCATTCTCATAATAATTTTTATCATATCTACGCTTTTGTTTTTATCAATATGTAGATGAAAGAACCTATGAAGCCAAAATATCTTTGTTGAGGCGTCCGTAAAGTGTAAATTGTGTTCCAATAACCTAACTTTTCTTACATACAGTTTCTTTCACACCATTGGAAGAGATAATTTGTTCTTAAAAACAATGCGTATGTAAAATATGTAAGTTAACGAAATAAGAATTCAGTCACATAAATTCATTTTGCAGTGTTGAAAATAAATATATATTTAACCAATGTAACCTCTCAGTGCATATCATGAAGCTTCCTTCGTGTATGTTTTTGATATAATATGCATTAAATATTTCGGAGCATCTTTAATTAATCACTATTAGGGCCTTTATAATTTACATTATTACTTTTTGAACTGAAATAGTGATGGAAATTTGTAACATTATTTTAATATATTACATCTACGCAAAATTATTTCACTTCTTGGCAAAAAAGACTTCTGCTGGATGTCACATGAATTTGTTAATGTCGCCAGTTTGTACGGTGTGCGCGCAAGAAACTTAAGCGTTCTTCTTGTAGCGGCCAAACAGAAACGCCGTTACAAGAAAATAGCAGAGTTACCACAAAAAGGGAATATGATTAGCTAATCAGAGTTCAAATTTCCATGGTGGAACGCATCACAATTTAATCATGATTAAAGCCTCGATTGAAGAATAATCATGATTAGCTAATCATGTATTTAATCAGAGTTGGTGAAATCGACCATCATTGTTTTAAGTATTTTATTGTACAAGTTACGCCTCCAACTTGGCAGGTTGTACTGAATTGAGAACTCACTTTTCTGTTAATAAAGAAACAACGTTCTACTGGTCATAATCATACAAAAATATAGGACTACTTCGTCCTCGAACTTCGTATCTATTCGAGTACAAAATCGCGAAATTTGCTTGCCAAATTAATTCCTCTGGAACTTCGTCTGTTGACTTTCATTGAATCCGGGGTTTCCAATTTCCTTGCGAACTCTTCAGTGTTTCGTATTACTTGTTCTATGCCAGATCAATCTTCATCATTATTGAAGTTTAAATTTTCATCTTCTACTGTGTGCTTCTAAATCTTCAGTTGGCTCACGTGACCAGTAGTGGCGTATCGTCTGCCTGGAGCTTCATTCCGTTACATCGTAACTCGATACGAATTTCCGGGAAGAACTTGATTAACGGTGAGAGGACTCCCCTGGAGCCATCCGTATACCAGATTTCCCCCTGGAGGAGCGGGTTACCATTTTCTTTCCACATATCCCTGCTTGGGATACAGACGCGGAAAGCTTTGGTGAAGTTGAAGCATTTTGTTATTTTATCGTGCCTCATCTGTAGAATCGGCAGTGCGCTGATATCACTCGGGAGTCTAGTATGTCTAGTCCCCGGAGTCCATCTATTTGCTCTCGCCAGGCGGCCATCGCGTGAGCCGCTCTAGCGGTTTTTGCAACATGTAGGGGTTCCTCACAGAGCATGAATCCTATCGTCACTGTGGGCGCAGTCCTAATTGCTTCAGTCAAACCCCTAAATGCTAGCGTTTATAATCTTCTCAGCCCGTCTTGCATTGTTTCAAATTCCGCCCGTGGCCACCAGAACATGGCCGCATGTAGGAGCCTGGGTTTTAAGACAGCGGAGTGAAGCCATGCAAGCATTTTAGGCCCTAGCCCCAACGTCAACCCAAAGGCTCTCCTGCACATAAAAAAGTCATGACAAATTTCTTGCATTAGGTCTCTAGGTGCTTTGCCCAGCTCAGCTTGCTATCTAGGATTACTCCCAGATATCTAACTGAATCTGAAAACGTCAGCTTCCCACCACAGAATACAGGAGCGTCAGCTTCCGGAACTTTATAATTCCTCTTAAAAATGACCTGGTTGGTCTTTCCCGGATTTACCGAGAGCCCGGAACTATCGCACCAGAGCTATACGATGCGCAGCGCCGACCTTATAAGACACATCAGCGTTTCAGATGAGCCCCCCTAACTAGGATCACAAACTCGTCCGCATATCCTTGGGTATACCCTTCCTTATTTAGCCTTCGAAGGATGCCGTCCACTACAATGCACCACAGGCACAGGTGGGGCGACAGGACACCCACCTGTGGGCAACCGAGCGGAGCTATCCCCCTTATTAGGCCTTCACCCCATCTGGCTTCGAGTCTTCTTCGGCGTAGCATGCTTCCTATCCAGCATATTAGCTGGTCGGGCACGCCACCTCTCAAAGCCTCTCGACAGATGACTTCTGGAGGAGTATTGCTGAAAGCACCCTCTATATCCAAGAAAGCGCCCACAGCATACTCCTTTTGTTCCAACTGCTGCTCCAATTTTGCTACAACAGCATGAAGCACAGTTTCTACCGAGCAGCCTGCCTGGAAAGCATGCTGCCCTCTATGTAGCGGGGAGGCCAAAAGCATGTCATCCCTAATGTATCTCTCGACCAGCTTATCTAGCGTCTTCAGGATAAAAGATGTTAGGCTGATTGGTCGGAAATTTTTGGCAGCAGTGTAACCCTCCCTACCAGGTTCGTGTATGAAGACCACTCAGCCATTCTTCCATGCCGATGGCTGAAAACCCGGGAAGTGAAGTTCCATCAGGTAATTCAGCGTTGCTTCTTCATCTTCGGCCCGAGGCGAGCTTCCCGATTTTTCGCTAGGATCTTGTGGAGCTTCGCTGTTTCCGGAATGTTTTTCGATTCCTCGCAGAAGCCCCTCCAATCTTCCTGCTTATAGTTTCTTATATTTTTATTGTATTCGCACTGGGCCGTCTTATAGATGCCCCAGTCTGAAAGCAATTTAGTTCTATTTGCGGGTGTTCCACCATTCTGCTCCCTTCCTAGACTTGATTTTGCTTGTAGGGCAATTTTTCTCATATGATGTTGTCAGAGCCCTTCGCAGAAAATCCGCGGCGTGCTCCAACTCATCAATGGTACCATAGCTTGTGGGAAATTCTACAAGCGTTCCTTCGAGTTCCTCTTTATATGAGTCCCAAAGTGTATTTCTGGGGTTTCTGATATTAGAAATCACTGGTTTTCCTAGGGTTAATCGGAACACGATGTGTTTGTGGTCCAAAAGAGTCTCCTCATCCGAGACCGTTCAGTCCACTACCCTGCTCCTCAGTGCACCTGAACATACAGTCAAATCGAGAACCTCACTCCTGTTTTTAGTCTGGAATGTGAGAGTATCACCCCGATTCAGAATCTCCAGCTCTGTGCCTGCTATGTATTCAATTAAATCTCTCCTTCTGTCATTGATGTTTGTGCTTCCCCACACCGTAATGTGAGAGTTCGCATCACAACTCAACAGCAGAGGAATCTTGTTCTCTTGACGATACCGAATTAGAGCCTCCACCTCTCTGGGAGGCGGGAGGGCATCGCCAGGAAAGTAAGCCGAGGCAATAAATATCTCTAGCCTTTCTCCGCTACTGCCCCTGAGTCTCACCTTAATAACGATGAGATCTGTAGAGCAGAATTTAGGCACCAAGATCGCATCCATACCCTTGACGGCTATGCATGCCCTAGGCGTTTTGCCGCGTGGCCCCTTATATGTGGAGCCACATTCTAACAAGCCACAAATCCTTTCCCTGTATAACCAGGGTTCTTGGATTAGGGCGAGCCCTGTCTGCACCACAGACATGCGTCTGACTAGAACCGCCGAGGTGCCTTTGCTGTGGTGCAAATTAATCTGCGTAATGGAGAATCCCGTCTCAGCCATCAAGAGGCTACTTCGGGGCATCTCCGGACGCTTCTGGGACCCCTGCGAATCCCAGTTGGGTCACCCGGAAGGTCTCCACCATCTTCACTATTTCGCACCGCCTCTGGTGGGTTGCCCCCTACGGAGCCTCCCACTTTTGGCGGTGGTTTGGGAGAGGGACCCGAAGCGGATCCCTCATCGCTTGTGTTTTGTTTTTTTGGATTATTGGGTAACATTTCTGTCCCACGAGAAGCTAGGGAAATAATAAACACCCCCCATATAGTCCCGCTAGCAGGGGGCGGGTCTACATACTATGGGGTTCGACCTGGTGTCCCAAAGTCCCCGTTAAGGCACCTCCTTGGAGACCCCTACCTGTCTACCTCTGCTGAGGGGGGCAGGTCGGGATGTCAAAGGATTTGTTAACCCTGGTACCATTCAGCTCTCGACACGGCGGTCACATCTTAGCTTGGGAGCATGAGAACTCGCGCTCTCGTTATTCCAGTGGGCTTTGCCATTACCCCCTGAAAGGACCACTCCTTAGTTTGAGTCTCACCGACCAGAGTCCGTCAGTTCCCCAGAGTAGCCACACCTCGCGATATAGCCTCTGAGATTCACCTATTCCAGATCTATGGTCAATGAGCCCCGTAAGCCCTCCCACCAGCTATAAGGTCCCGCGATCCCTAGGGAGGGAAATGTGTGTGATAGTTTTCTTGAATCACCGGTCGCTTGCTTAGCTACTCGCGTACGTACAATATCTCCGATTTGATATTGGACATTTTTCAAACGCTTCTCATCATAACACTTCTTATATCGTTTCTATTCAGACATAATTTTATATCGCGCTTATTCCTCTGGAGTTTCTGGTCCATGATACTCCTCGTCCTTGGTTAATTCCCTCAATTTTCCTTCATCATATCGGCATACATATCCATACAGAAGTTGGAATTACTTTTTCCCGTGGTAGCATTCGGAGACGAATTCAAGTCTCGTTGTACATAACTCAATTTCTTATCCCAGCCTTGACCTTCATTATATTTTAAATTAGCTGGTGTAGCTGATAACAAGGTGTTATTTACGTATTCCCTCTTGGTAAAAAAACTCCTGAAAATGTTTGACGTAAATCACGTTCCTCTGACAGTGATAGTTCGTTCAGGGTCTTTAAAACTGTAAATCTGGTTAGAGTATATTTATTCCCCTTACTTGAAGTGACAAATGGTCCCTCGTAGTTCATGTGGCCCTTTTCGAAAGGCCTCCTTCCGGGGCATATGGGATGCAGTTTTCCCGCCTGCGTACCAGTTTTTGTCATTGGCGTCATGCACTGGATACAGCCATAAATGTGTTGTTTCACATACCTACGCATCGAAGGAAAATAGTAAAACTGACTCATTTGAGTCAAAGTATGCTCCATACCTTGATGTGATTGTAAATCATGCAATCGCGTGATCATACTTTTGCGTAGATTCTTCGGAATTATACACTATAAGGTATCCTTTACTCGCTTATAACGTACACCCTCATGCAGTTCATAATCTTTTATTTCCCCTAATTCGACCTTTGTTCTTTCGTTTGAGGACTTCTTTCAGATTTCTTGTTTACGCTTTACATCTACGTCGCTATATTAATACATAAACTTTTCGTCCATTTCATTTACAATAGAGAAAATTCGATTCAATCCTCCGGTAGATTCGTTTTCGGGTTTCTCGCTTTCAGTCAGTGCTCTGGACAAGAAATGTACGTATGTCATTTGTACACCGGTTTGTGTTTCATGTTGAAACTAAATTCGCTAAGAAGATTAAACCAACGAATAACTTGCGGGTTTTTTTGTTGTGGCGTAAACCATACGTAAAATTTCTTTATCGTCTCGTTGGAGCAACATTGCTGCTACTCCTTTTGAACACGCATACTTGTTTAATTCCGTTTCTCTTTTCGGATGAAAAACTGCAAGTATTGGCTCAAATAATATTTTATACTTGATTTCGTTAAAACCTGACACTGTGCTTGACCGGGCAATTGCGAATTCAGCTGACAATTACTCGAACTCCCAATATTCTGCGCAATTCGGGCGCGTCCGAATTCTCGCGATCGCGCAACTCCTCTCGTTGTTGAATATTGCAAACATCCTGGCCTACACGGTTATGAATTTCGAAATTTTCGCGAACTTTATTTTTCCTAAATAGTCAGTTGTAATGTAGGCGGGAGGGTCCGTGAGGTCCCAATCCCTGGCTCTCAAGCTATAAAGCCTATTGTGCCACACCCGTGTTTATTCTCAAGGCAGTACTCCGAATCCGGTCATCCTTCGCCGAGTGTTTTTCGGATCTCGGTGGGGTTTTCGTTGTTATCAACGTTCTGAGATTATACCTCTTAGGTGGCAGGCATCCCTATCGCACAGTAAACGACGTCCTCCTTTGTTGATCAGGCAAAGTGATCCTCACCCACTCTGCCATTCGGCAGCCTCCCTAGCAGGCTAGGGTGTACAGAACGATCCCTCTGAGGTCATCAGGTAGATACACAGATTCGAAGCACTGTCCTGGTGTGTTATGTAAGTGTATGTGTGTGTGTTCATTACTCGAAATCTGCCAGAGACCACCGAGCGGAGGTCCCTTGAGAGGGCCTGTCTCTGCGCAAGGAGATCGCTGACTCATTTTAGTGTCTTCACAGAATCGGCTTCGACCTCCAAGGCTATTCCCCTCGACATGGGGCCCCCTTGGTACGATACCAGCTTTTTCTGAGGGGACCTACAGTTTAAGGTGGGTTCCGAACCACCGAAGCCCCGGTAGAAGTACATAGAAAAATTTCCATTGGTACCCGGTTCAGGGATCGAACCCCGGACCTCCTGTGTGGAAGTCCGACGCGCTATCGTCTGAGCCACCGAGGCTTCTTATTTTTCCTAAGTGTATAGTCATTTCCGTGAACCGACGGATCGTGATAATATGGCCAATCATCGTCTTCCCGATATTCC
This sequence comes from Andricus quercusramuli, assembly GCA_932178445.1. Taxonomy (NCBI): domain Eukaryota; kingdom Metazoa; phylum Arthropoda; class Insecta; order Hymenoptera; family Cynipidae; genus Andricus; species Andricus quercusramuli. The sequence continues at coordinate 9,722 of CAKNXH010064633.1, read as the reverse complement.
ATTTTTTTTGTGTCGTGTGAGGCAGAGATCCAATGCTCCCGAATAAGAATGTTCACTCTCTTGCTTCTCTCCTCTCTCTCTTTCTCTCTCAAACTCTTGAATCGCTCTCGTTCACAAAGAAAAAGCCTCTCGTTCGATATTTTGCTCGTTGCGTACCTTTCTCGCTAGAGTCGTTCTTATCGCTCTATACCGTGCTAAATTCAAATTAGTAGCAGACCACAGTTTCATGAGCGGAATAATATATATGCCATGAAATATAACCTAAATTTTATTCAACCTGCATTGATCAATAAAGTAACTAATAGGACTTTCTGGAGAATGTTATCCCCTTTCATTGTTTGCATTACTATCTTTAATCTTGTGCGGTTATAAAAAACAACTATGATAATTGTCATGGAGTATAAGTGTTATTGGTTGACTGTTCTGGATGCCGCCCTGCCAAATCAGAAGTCGGTAAGTAAAAATAGATCATACGGCATGCGAATAACGTTACTTGTGCAAAAGGAAACAAATAGTATATTATGTAAATCGAATGCCATTGTGGAGATGATTTGATGCAGAGCGGTGCCCGTATTCTTGCATTTTTATACACGAGAAATTCGCAGTTGTGCTTAACCTAATACATGAAAATTGACAAGTGGCTGACAATGTTGTAGTATGTGTATTGTGTAGTTGTCATATTATTTGCAAAATTTTGATTCCTTTCGGATGAAAAATGATACTTCAGAATTGAGTAGCATAAAAATATATTTGGATGATGAAACCCGTGTGAGAATTTTTCCGTGGGCCAAACCGGGCCCAAGCCTGGCAAAACTAGTCCCTGGCCTGGTGATCAAGCCTGGGTCAAGCTAGAATGAAACCTCAAATCTGGTCAGGGCCTGCCTTGATGGCCAGGCTAGATCAACGAGCCTGGCCCAGACTTGACCCTAGTTTATTATCGAATCCGCGCCATTTTATTCTTAGAAAGTTTTTTTTTGTTTACTCAAAAATTCAGCAAATTTGAAGCGACTTTGAAAATACACTGATCGCCGATTATCAAGTACAGAAGCTTCTTGACGGGGAAAATCTAAAATAAAAGCTCAAACCACTATAAGCTATGTTATTTTCATGCACGTCACTCTCCACGCATGCTTAAAATATCGACAAGGCGTTTAAACTAATCATAAAAAAGTTTTAATTAAAAACACCAAAAACGTGACATTGACTGAAACTCGCTTGACGCACTGAAAATGGTCTCAACATTCAGGTCAGTTCGAATGTCCCGATGGGCACAAAATTTGGCGTCGTCTTTACGATATCGTTACGACATCTTCAAGACAACTTTACGATATCCTATGTCCATGTCGTTAAGATGTCTTTACGACATCGTAAATACGTCGTACAATCTGAAGATGTCTTTTTGACATCGTAAAGGCATCTTAACGACATGAACGTAGGATGTCTTGAAGTCGTCGTGAAGATCTCGTAACGATGTCGTAAAGACGTCCTCAAAGTTTGTGCCCACTGAAAATTTGTTCGGTCCGCGTCACGTTAACAAGCCAATGGGCCCAAAATTTGGCTACGTCTTTACGATATCGTGACGACATCTTTACGACAAACTTTACGACCTCCTATGTCCATGTCGTTGAGATGTCTTTACGACATCGTAAAGACGTCGGTCAATCTAAGGATGTCTTTTTGACATCGTAAATACATCTTAACGACATGGAAATAGGATGTCTTGCAGTCTTCGTAAAGATCTCGTAACAATGTCGTAAAGACGACGTCAAATTTTGTGCCCACTGGGAACCGGATTGGTTGCCGTTGACGCGCTTATTTAAACTGATTTAATGTGTAAATCAATTGTTTACATTAAATAATAACTTTAAAGTTTTCAGAAATAATTCTTTGGCCATAAAATGGACTTACAAAGTGAAAGTTGAAATAATTGATTATACTCCTTAAAAATGAATGACCGATTTTAAATTCGAAAAAAGGAAGACCTTTCTTATCACAAATATGAATTGAGAATAATTATTAATGTTTTTATGCACTTTACAGTTATTGTGTGTTGTAAACAATTGATTCACACATTCATTCATTTTGAATGAGCTTGGCAGTGGTAACGAATCCTGTAGTCAACGTGACGCATGCGTAGTGGGAAACCAGTGAGCACAAAATTTGGCGACGTGTTTACGACATCGTTACGAGATCTTTACGACAACTTTACGACATCCTATGTCCATGTCGTTGAGGTGTCTTTAAGATATCTTAAAGTCGTCGTAAAGATCTCGTAACGATGTCGTAAAGGCGACGCCAAATTTTGTGACCACTGGGAAAGCATACCAGAAGTGGGAGCACTACTGTCTAGCCGGGCTCGAGCTCGAGCCACTAAAATATACAAGTTAGAACCAGGCTGGGGCCCCCAGTCTGGCCCAAGCGTGGAACCGGCAAGTAATTTGGCGATTTTTGCACGGGAATTATAAACTATTATAGATATATTATAGATTTAAAATTCTGATCAGACGATCGTCTTCTGAATCGATTTGACGCATTTAAATTGTTCTTCAAAATTTAAGTGATTTTAATTTCCTAAAGCTGATTCAAGTCATAAATCACCAAACTCTACTGGATTAGAAATTTTTTCATTCTGTTTCACCTTTTTCTAAATGAATCAAAATTTTCGAGGCTATTTTGTCAAATTTCATACTAAACTTTAATTCTTCAAATTATTGAGTAAAAAAACAAATCAGAAAGCCTAAAATCGACTCACTTGTATCCAATCGGTTCTTTGTTCCCATTCAGTTAAAGTGAATGAAAATTCTGATTTTTGTGAGAAGTGCACAAAAGTAAAGATCGAAGAGTAGAACAAATATGTTTTCCGATTGTTTCGAGTCGCTCTGCGGTATATACATTATACGTATGCAAGGCTGATTCTAAATATAGCACCCTCTGACTCTTCACTTCATCTGCTTTTTTGTATAACGTTACGTTTTTTTCATAGTCAGAAATGCATGTTTACCACACTACATTTTCTTCGACACTAAAGAAGAAAGAAATCGAGTACAGGAGTTAAGTCCCATTATTCGGATTTCAATAACCTGGGCGTCCGGTCGATTGTCCTTCAGTCTGTCGTTTCATGCTTTCAAGGAGAAATATTTAGAAATCGAAAAAACTTAAATGTGCCATGCTGGGAAGAACCAAGTGGGCACAAAATGTGATGACGTCTTTACGACATCGTTACAAGATCTTTACAACGACTGTAAGACATCCTATGTCCATGTCGTTAATATGTCTTTACGATGTCGTCACGATGTTGTAAAGACATCGCCAACTTTTGTGCCCACTGGGAACAAGCCTGTAACAACCGTTGCTATGGGATTTTATTGAGTGAGAAAAAAGGATGGATAAGGGGTACGGGAACCGCAAGGTGAAGGGATAGAGATTAGAGAAGGGTTGTTGGGTGAGATGGCAAGGGAAGGGGAGGGGTGAATGATGAAGAGATGGAATAGGGCGTTCAAGGAGGATGAGAAATCGTATAAGGATGTAGAAGAGTGAGAGGAGGAATAGGGGGTGGGGGGAGGAGAGATTATAGGAGGAGGGGCATATGAGAGGTGCGGATATTTATAATGGTAAAGAGGGCGATCACAGAATGGATTACTTAAATAGGATTATTTAAAAAGGCTATAAAAACTATTCTTGTACGCGTATGCCTCCTATGGTATACGTACACTTAGAATACATATTAAGGCCATGCGATGAGTGTGTCACGTGACCAGATTCCTACCTTACCAGCACTTTTTTTATTCGTCAACTCATTTTCACACAAATAGCCACATCGAGTTGAAAATTTGGGATAATGAATAAGATGCACTAAGAGAGGCGGCTATGGTCCTAAATTATAATAATCATGAAGAAAGCAAAAAAAAAATTATTACAAAAAAAAACTTTGTTCATCATTATTACAATTTAGGAACAGAGCCGCCTTCCTTGAAGCTTCTTATTCATTATCCCAAATTTTCAACTCGATGTGGCTATTCGTGTGAAAATAAGTTGACAAATAAAAAAGTGTCGGTAAGGTAGGAATACCGTCACGTGACCCAATCGTCACATGGCCTTGAAAGGAATAAGCATTTGCATTATAGTGAATTAATGTAATATGAGTACTAACAATTAGTCATGTAGTCAAATCAGGAGCTTTATGTCTCAAGTATTTCTTTTTGCTAGCTGCAGTTGTTGCACAATATAATATTTAGATTAACCCATATTGCAACTAAAAAGTTTTGCACCATTGCTTCAGTAAAGAAAATCTAGGTAATATATTATGTGTGAATTAGTATCACAATAAGTGAGAACGAGCATACCAAATGAATAATTTAACCAAATTTATTTTTCTAGAAAAATTAATACAAGTATACATATAATATATCTGTCTTAATCACTTGATGTAATTAGACATTTCGTTAAAGGTCTATATAGTTCACAAACTGTTGGAATTATAATTGTACATTAAAATTTACGTTAGAAGGTAATGCCGTAATTGCAATAGGTTCATTTTTTAGCGTTAGAAATTAAAAAAATAGACCTTCAATGACAGCCACTATGTTTTTTAAATTTATAACGCTAAAAAATAAGCTTATTGCAATTACAACATTACCTTCTAACGTAAATTTTAACATAAAATTACAATGACAACAATTTAGATATTTACTTTGTTTCTTTTATTCATTATAATTCAAGATTATTTTAAGATTACTTTAGGGTTACTCTATGGTTACGCTGTAGCGTAACGCTAGCATTCAGCCGGTCCTCCAGGGGGAGCATATTTGGAAAGAAAGCATAATAAAGGTCTATGAATATAATTTGAAAAATCACAATTAAATATTTCATGTTCTGAAGTCAGCTAGCAAGATGTCTGCACGCCGAGGGCCAAGCAATAATACCCACTGCAGGGAATGAAACTTAATTTAATTTGTGATTTGGACAAAAATGATTTTTCTTCATAAGTGTTTATGAATATTTTATTTTTTAAAAGATATTTAATTAAATAATAAAATAATTACACATTTTTAAATAGATTTTATTATTCAATAGAATAGCTTTTTGAATATAAAAAATAATTTCAAAATACACTAATGTTAAAAAAGGATTATTTTGTAAGTTACCAAAAAAATGAAGATCTATCCCATGCAATTGGTATTCTTGTTTGGCCGTCGGCGTGCAGACATCCCAGTAAAAAGAAACTAATTGTGGCGATTTAACATTTTTTAATTCTCCCGACTTCCGCTTTCTGATTCTTTTAAACGGATTGAGCCAGGGCGAATTAAATGCATTTCAATTTGTTTTAATTTGTGGTCAAGTTAATTTCGAAAAAAATTAGTAAAAATCGCATGCCTCGAGACTCGAACCAGCACCCCCAAGTGTATAAGTACAGAGGGCGACCACTGAGCTGCAGGACTCATTGATATTTATTTACAACGGATCCTTTATGCCCAGCGCGTTGGTTATAGCTTACTAATTCGATTAAATAGGCCAGCCTTCAACTTTATTCGCGCTGACGAATTGAGGCAAATTGTAGCTTGATTTAAATTCTGCGAATCAAGATGAATTGGCTGACACTGCATTTAATTCTTGCTGACACATTTAAGTGAATTAGGTCCAGTAAAAATTGTTCGCCGAATTCGGGTGAATAGCAGATTTGAAGATTAAATTACTTTGTTCCGACTTTACAAGAAGTGACGATCTACTCTAATTCGAGATTATCGCCACGGAGTAATAATAAGGAGACCGATCTCCGTATATGTGTTCTGACTGCGGCAACTGCACCTTTATTGCCAAGCTCAGACGTTTCGAATAAGCACTAGAGGCCAGTCGGTCATGTGCACGTGATCAGCTGTCTCATTTTCTCCCGCGAGAAGTGTGCGAGTGAGCGCCAGTGGATGACAGCAACTACAGAAATTGAAGTTACATCAATTTTTTGCAACTTGAAAAAAAATTTTACAAAGTCAAGTAAGGCGGTAAATTCAATAATCAAGTGGCAAAACTGCCATCTTGTGTTCCCAAGTTCCAAACATCCTACTGGGACAAAAATACAAAAGCAATCACTTTTTTGCATCTAGTGCGGTACGTGAATATTAGGGTGGCTCTTATTTACTCTGGCAAACATTTTTTTGCGAACTCTTTAGCGCCACCCTCCAGTTTGGTTCCATTTTATGTAGAAATAATTCCTTTAAGAATTGAGCTTAATCGGACCAAGTGAAAGGGTGCCCCTGGGCCCTTGAACATAAAAAACCATATAATTGAAGAAAACCCCAATTTTATTTATTTTGCAAAATTTTGATTATATAAAAAAAGCTTTGTACAAAAGTTGTAGATCTATTCAAAATGCACATATTATTATGCATTACTTTTTCTCGTATGACTAACTGTTTTCGAGAAAAATGCGAAAAAAGTATGCTACGAATAAAGCTACTCCAAGTACTCTAATTAAGGGGATAGTCTAGGGACTTCCATAAAGCACGTAGCACTCTTTTTTCTTTTAGTCTATGGTCGGCTTTACACCGACGAGCGGAAGGTTAGTTTCACGCGCGTAGAACTGTTGGTGGGAGAAAAACTTTCGCCTCGGAGGGCGCGTGAAAGAAGGGTTGCCCACTCATAAAATTCATGTGCTCCAGCTGATGAAACTGTCGGTAACGTAGGTCATCAAAGGTAAAGATGTATAAATGATGTATAATGACTGTATGCGTATGAAGTAACTACAAAAAATAAATTTGGAATCAGCTATTACAAATAGTTTATTGTCCAGGCAAATCAGACATTTAATATTTACAAATCAAAATTACATTTAAGCAAAACAATCATAATCAATCCGAATCCCCTTTTCAACATGCAGCACAAAATACGATTTTTGGCACAATAAACACTTTTAAAGTTATTAAAATTTAAAAAAAAAACAGTCCAAATCTGCGGCGTGTGTGCATCGTGTGCATCATTACCTACCAACAGTTACCGGCAGTTTCGATCAGCTGGAATATCTGAATTTTATAAGTTGGCAACCCTTCTTTCAAGCGCTTTCTGAGGTGAAAGTTTCTCCAGCTACGCACGTGAAACTTACCTTCCGCTCATCGCATCGGTGTGAAGCCGACCTATCTGTGTCTTCCCTGCTTCCTGAGTGTCCTTGTCCAAGCGCTACCTGGCAAGAGGGTACCAATGTACCCCATACGAATGTAGTAATGTAGTATTATAGTATAGTAATAATATAGCAGTTGTAGTGAGCAGATACAGATGCTCAGAGACATACCTGACGCAGTTCTCTCTCGGATATCGGACGAGAAAAAACCAATTTTTTGTCACAATGTCCTCTGCCCATCTATTACGTGAGAAAATTTATTGACCTGGATATTAGAGACCAGAGTCTGACTCAGCATCTGCCCCCTATAGTCGACCGCGGCGGGAGAAATGATCAGACCAGACGAAAAACAGAATCTGGTGAATAAAGGAACCAGATTCTGGTTTCAATTTAAACACTAGTAATTAACATAGGATATAAATAATGAAATTGAAAATCTAGCAATCGGAAATTTGAACGATTCGCAAGTATGACCAAACATGCACGCATGCAAGCTTATACGACAACAGGTTATGTTTTTAATATTCCAGTGTGTCTCCTGGAATGTTGTGACGTCTCCGCAGTATATTCTCCCAGAAGGGGCTCAAATATAGTGTAAAACTATTACAGAAACCTATTTTGTACCATTTTACGTTATTTTAATTTTGTCTGGTGTATATCATGACCAGTCTGGGCCAGGATCTGCTACACCAGACTCTGGTGCCACAACAGCACGCCAAAGCGGAACCAGCAGGGCTCCAGGCTGCATACAGATTCTTATTTTTCTGGCGCACAGCTTGCGCCAGTCTGCGGTTATCTTGCTACTAGGGGACATTTCATATGCGAACGCCTTGGAAAATATTTCTATAGAAGAAGGTAAGCAGTTTTTAAGAAATCAAAGGTTAAAAGGTTCGAAAAGGGTTTCTTTTCAGAATCGATTACAAGGAACTTCCAAGAGAAAGCAAAGTTGCAGAACGAGAACAGAGAGCGTTGGTGAGAAAGGAGGGAAGCAATCTTGAAATTGAACGACTAAGTGAGTCATGTATATCAAAATTGCAATCATGCAATACTCCTAATTATTTTTAAATTTCAGTTTTTAAATTTAATTTTGCATCAATAAATTTCTTCTTTTTCTTTTAAAGATGAAACTGCAGAATTGATGTCATCTACAGGCAACAGCAGTTTGGAATCAGGTATAGATATAAATGTATCAGTTGCTGGAAAATCCACTGATAATATTGTCGGAGAACCTCCTTTCCCAAAAGATATAGAACTAGAATTTTCATCACCAAAAGCAAAACGGGCGAGAGGGAGCCGTACACTAGTGACTCCTAAGCTTGCTGCGGCCTTAGATAAATGTAAAATCAGTGACAGGGATGCAGTTCATGTTCTGATTGTAACTACCAAGGCCCTAGGCCATGATGTCCAGGATTTTGTCATCAACAGGTCATCCAGTCACAGTGCAAGAGAAAAAATACGACTATAATTTATTAAAAAGCAGTTCATGGACACGAAATTACAAGCTGCTGTCGTGCACTGGAATGGCAAGTTACTTCCAGCGTTAACAGGTAAGGAGACCGTCGATCGACTTCCTGTGATTCTTCCGAATGGCGATGCTGAACAACTTCTTGGAGTGCCTGTGCTGCAATCCGGGACTGGAAAAGAGCAGGTATCTGCTGTTTGCGAAATTCTTGTTGAATGGGGTCTCCAAGATTGTGTTAAAGCATTTGTTTTTGATACAACAGCATCGAATACTGGAAGTTATAGAGGTGCTTGAGTTTTAATAGAAAATTTTGTGGAAAAAGATCTTTTGTACTTTGCTTGTAGACATCATATATAAAATTATTCTTAGAAGCGTTTTCGAGGAAAAATGGGCAGAACTACAGGTTCGACTGTATCGATCCTTGAAAAGTCTCAAAAGGCTTGGTCTGGGATCAGTGCTCATAATTTTTGATCAGGAATTGAAAACGAAAAGGTCAACGGACACTTTAATCAGTGCGACGTATCTCGAATCCTTGACTTTGTTATAAATACTTTGAAGGAACAGCAGCCTAGAGAGGATTATAGGGAATTTTTTGAATTAGAAATAATTTTCCTTGGCAAAGTATCACCTTGTGGACTATTTCTCCGTATTACGGGGGCCATCCATCATGCGAGGTGGATGACAAAAGCTATTTATTGCTTGAAAATCTTCCTCTTTCCTCGTGAATTTGTATTAGCTCCAGAAGAAGAGAATGCTATATGTGATATTTGTATTTTTATTGTTAGTCTGTACGTCAAAGCATGGTTTTATGCGCCTTCTGCTACTGAAGCACCTTATTTGGATTTCAGGGTTTTGTCAAAACTTTATGAATATCAAGCTGTCGATCCCGGTATTTCTCGTATTGCATTAAAAAAGCTAATGAATCATTTATGGGATTTAATCTCTGAAACTGTCGCATTAGCTTTCTTTGATCCGAAATTGTCATCAGAATCAAAAATCAAAATGGTCAATGCTTTAATTCGCGAAACAGAATCATCAAATAAGAATGTGAAGCGAGTACAAGTTCAAATCGATGAAATCCCAGAAATTATTAAAAATGGAACTGACCCAGATAACAAAATGTCGGCACGATGCCACCCTATGTGCCGGCAC
>CAKNXH010064632.1:0-14194 GCA_932178445.1 Andricus quercusramuli | reverse complement strand
CTTCGTCAAATATCAAAAGCAAGCGATGCTATTCGACGGAAACACCGCATGCTAAAGTTAGGCTAAGAAGCTACAGAGAATATTCTTAGTGAAACTTTTAAACCTATAGTTACACCATTACAAAAGTTATTAAATACGTCTGATATATCAAAAGTGTAAAATAAATATATGAATAATAAGATTGAAAAAGATGAAGATGAAGATGAAACAGAAAATGATAATATCTCCTTCATGACTGCTAACGATGATCAAGCACATGATGCAACTATGGTTCAAGAAAATGATGAACCTACTGAAAATTATGACAAGTTGACAAATAAATTTATTGGACTATTGAATAAAAATAGAGAACAATATTTGGATATGATTTACGGTGTACGAAAAGCCAATGATGGAACGTTTATAATTGGTGATACACCAATCAGCTTTGATGGACAATATATCAAGATTGGTGAAAAATTGTATCGGAAAAGTACTGGTTTGTTTGAACTATTATTTAAACAAAAACCTGATGAAACTTATATAAGTCACGATGATCAAAATAACTATAAAGAAATTCTTATTGCTACAAATGCACATAGGAAGAATTATAGTTCTTCAAAGCCCATTCATTCGAATAATACTCTAAAGTATAAGAATATTATAGCGAAACTTTTTCCACATAAGCGATCGTCAACAAGTGGAGAATCATTAAAGAAAAATAAAGGATTAAAGAGTTCAATACCTCAATTTTTAATAGCAAGAAAAGATGCAAGGCCAGACTGCATTTATTGGGATGATCCTAACGAGCTAGTTGACCGCCTTTGACTATGAAATTATTTTAATCATCGAGGAATTGAGAGAAGCTCAAATCATAGATTAAGAGACTGAAGCTCACTAAGGCGTCAGTATTAAAATGAGTATCGACGTGTTCGGACATCCTCTGAATCGAGCTGCGTCCGCAAATCGTGGACCTCTTGGTATTGGTTTTAAATTCACCTCTAACGGTAATTACGATATCGATAAGAAAAGACTCTGTAACGTTCGAGACGCTGAAGAACAGCTTGATGCTGTTAATTTGAGACTTGTACAGCGAATTGTTCAAAGCGAGATACGAACGCTTCATCAGGTTACGTCATCTATGCGTAATGAAATTGATAACAATAATATTATAATGAAAATTCTTGAAGAATCAGTAAATGAGAAATTGAAGAATTTCCAGATTAATACCCAACAAGAGTTATCGTTACGCAACGCTGAACTCATTGCTCAACTAGACGCTCGACTGAACGCATTAGAAAATGAACGCAAAAAAGGAGATAGTACTCGCAGAGCTGCATAAACCTGTCAGGAAAAATTATACACGTCGTTCTGTGATAATGCGTGGTATAGATGAGACATGGCAGGCTGACTTGGTTGAAATGTTACCATATTCTCAAGAGAATAAGAGTTTCAAATACCTGCTCACTGTTATCGATATATTTTCAAAGTATGCCTGGGCAGTTCCTGTGAAAAGCAAGAGTGGACATGATGTTACTGAAACCATGAAATCCATACTTGTACAGGGACGAGTTCCGAAAAACTTACACGCAGATCAAGGCAAAGAGTTTTACAACTCGGAATTTAAGGCTTTAATGCAAAAGTATAACATTAAACTGTACTTAACTTACAGTAATTTGAAAGCGTTTATTATTGAGCGATTTAATCCTACACTCAAGAATGAGATGTGGCCACAATTCAGCTTGCAAGGTAATTACAAATGGCTAGATATCTTACCTAATCTCATATCCAAGTATAACAATACGAAACATCGAACAATTGGTATGAAACCAAAAGATGTAACCACCGATGATGAGGAAGAATTGATGCAACGCTTCCAGAAACGAAGAAAAATTATTTCGGAACGTCAAAAATTCAAAGTTGGTGACACAGTTCGAATCAGCAAGTATAAGAACATTTTTGAGAAAGGATATACACCCAACTGGACAACTAAAATATTTACTGTGAATCGGATCATGGCAACTAAACCAGTAACATATAAACTAAAGGACTATCAGGACCAACCTGTTGCTGGGGGCTTTTATCAGGAGGAACTTTCAAAAGTCAAGTATCCAGACATTTACCTTGTGGAGAAAGTCCTTAAGAGACGTGGCAATAAAATCTATGTCAAATGGCTTGGGTTCGACAGTTCACACAACAGCTGGATAGATAAAACAGACTTATAATAAAGTTAAACTAACGTTAAGCTAACGTTAAAGTAATGTTAATGTAACGTTAAGCTAACGTTAAAGTAACGTTGATCTAACGTTAAAGTAACGTTAAGCTAATGTTAAAGTAACGTTAAGCTAACGTTAAAGTAACGTTAAGCTAACGTTAAAGTAACATTAAGCTACCGTTAAAGTAACGTTGAGCTACCGTTAAAGTAACATTAAGCTAACGTTAAAGTAACGTTAAGCTAGCGTTAAAGTAACGTTAAAGTAACGTTAAAGTAACGTTAAGCTATCGTTAAAGTAACGTTAAGCTAACATTAAAGTAACGTTAAGCTAACGTTAAAGTAACGTTGAAGTAACGTTAAGCTAACGTTAAAGTAACGTTAAACTAATGTTAAGCTAACGTTCAAGTAACGTTAAGCTAACGTTAAAGTAACGTTAAGCTAACGTTGAAATAAAGTTAAGCCAACGTTAAAGTAACATTTAACTAAGCTTTAAAACTAATATTAACTAGTGTTAAAGTATCATTAAACTAATGTTAATCTAACATTAAAAATAATGTTAACAAACGTATGTATGTAATCAGATATAAGGTTTTATTAAATAAAAACATTTGAAAAGTATATAAAAAATCTCTTATTTATTCATGTTTTTACAATCATGATCAATCCCGACAATGTTTTTCATCGACTTATAAACTATTTACAATATGTCCGTCGATTTATAAGTTGTTCACATCGGTATCATCATCCTTAACTTTATAATGGCCCCAAGCTAGCGTATCGGTGCTCTCAGGTGAAAGATACCGTTTGTCATCGAAGGGGCTTAAGGCCACTTTTGACTGTTTGACCGTATCAACATGATGAATACGTGATCTAATGATATACTGCGTTCTAGTTTGAATCGCAGCATTTGTCAAGCAATCAACGTAGTCATCCAAGTTGATAGATTTCTGTACAACACCTGATTTTATACCCTTGGCTTTCTTTACAAAATCTTGGCCATTGACGTGGATGCTGTACATCTTACTCCTCAAGCCAAAAAATTCAGTAATGACCTGTCCACTGCACTCATCTTTCATGAGGCCTAGAACTTTTTTGTTGGCTTGAGGCATACCGTAAACGTTATTTACAGGATAATCGGATGTGTCAAACTTGTTGATATCTTGTTTCATATTACCGTATTTTTCAAGCATATAACCATAATGGAAGTCATAGATCAAGGTTTTCGAAATGTCCAGCACACTAAGCCCAACATAGATGGGTTTGTTCATCAAAACCTCAGTCTTCCTAAGTTCCACAGCCACTAGATCTTCATGGAAGATTGCTCGGCTGTAGAAATTAGGTCTAGATATGAGGGCTTCTGCTCCATACCTACCCTCCCACTTTGTCACGAGTTTAACATCTACATGTTTACGCACATTCTCCATTTTCTTACCATACGCAGCATTGTTCATGAGTTTGAAAAGGTTTTTCTCAAACTCATTTTTAGCTGCAGCTCTCTTTTCAGTGTTCAAATCTATGTATGATTTTAACCATGGAGCTTGATTGAATTTAATAACGCGATGGATTTTAACAAGCTGAGGGCCGTTTGCTGAAGCTTGTTTCAATTGACGGTAATGGAGAATGTGCTTTAGATTCGGTAGGAGGGTAGTTAGGAGTTTCTCCTGCTTTGACCATGGTGGTTTCGAGTGTTCAGGGCAGAAAGGTAAATCACTGTGAGTATCATGAAGTTCTTCGGGGAAATCAAAATCTACTTCAAGGAAATAGCTAACAGGGGCATCATCGGGAACATTAAAGTTGAAGCTATTGTCAACAATTGATACCCACTCGAAACCACTAAATGGAAGTGCTTGTGCCATTGCCCAACCATAGAGGTTGTTGGCGTCAAAATATACTATATAGCTGATCTCCTCATTGTCATTGTGATACGTTCCATGGGAGGGGCAAGGAAGTATTTATTCAAGGATGGGTAAAATGTCCGCTCTTCCGAATTCCGGAAGACCGTTCGCCCGTCGAAATGTCCTGGGTAGAAGAACAGGGGTTTCTTCCTCAGAAACATCAACTCCTGTTGATGTTTTAGTTCGGCAACTGTCAATTCCAGTTGACTGATGGTGGTGAGTTCCTGCTGACTATGGGGGTGAGCTCCTGCTCGTCCCTTCGAACATCACTTGCCACCTCCCGTTGGCAAGTTGGGCTGGAGACTGTCAACCCCTGTTGACAGTCGTCGTGATGACCTTCTACGGCCTCTCGTAGAAGGCGAGGGGACGGAACTCCCCAGAAGGCTCTATTCGCTTTTCTCTCCCAATAATTCCATCCCATTCAGAAAGAAATCCCCAAGGACGACTTAATAGAGCGCCAAGTAAGATTTCTTCTGGATGGTACCGAATTATTTCGATTGGTTTGACAACGGCCCCGTGAATGGCCTGATGGGGCGACACCGCAGGATTTTGCCAAGTCAACGAAAGAGTGAGGGCGATTAGAGGCGATGGTTTGAAATAAGGCAATTCCTTCGTTAAAAGTGTTGCTCTTAAAAGAGCAGATTGTTCGAAAAAATAGATCGAGGGAGTAGTCAGTAACTACCAAAAATGTTGATAATAAAACTGGTTTATTCTATCTTCACCCTAGGCGAGGCTTAGAGAGAGAGAGAGATAGGTACGTGAGCTCTCGAGGACGTTGAGAGGCAGACTGAAGATTGATGGCCGAGACATGAGCTTTTATGGAAGGGCGCGCAAGCTCCTCCCACTCCGCGGTCGAGCGGTCTCTCCCACTCCGCGCGGAAGTTGAGTAGAGGGAGAGCCTCGTCGCCGAGTCTCCCACTCCTCGGTGGTGGTCCAATCAGGAAGCTCCCGAATGGGGATTGGTGCGTTGCTCCTGCGGGGCTCCTGATTGATTCGTTTGTTTGCGTACGCAATATAATTGAAATTATTTGTTTTTCTCATCTCTCTCTTGACTCAGCATTACATATTTGTTAAAATTAATGATTATTCGATATTAAATAAGTATAACTATTTATATGGGAATTTAATTTATTATAATATCATAGATGTTCATATATATTATATATATAGTTCATATGTAGTTCTCTGTTCACATCCTCGGCAAGGCCTAGTCAGTTTTGCTTCTTACTCCTTTTGATAACTTTATGCTACTTCTTCTGATAACTTTACGCGATTTGTTCTATTTCCTAACTGTTGAGCATTTATATGGGTTGTTTGTACATTCCCCTTCTCCTGTGACACTGTCTATCTGTTTCTTATCTATCTTCTCAGTATCACCCCAACTGTTTGCCGAGGTATGTTCTGATCTGTAGTGTCCTTCCCAATCCTAAGCTATTATACTGGTGATCGCTTCCGGTGTAATTTTCGATCACATCCCAGCTTAGTATCAGTGATATCAGACTTTCTGATACCAGAGTGATGTCCGGTATCGACCCTTTTTGCCCTGCTCGCTTCAAGGTTGGCGTTCCCCTTCCTTCATGATCACCAATACTGTTCTTGCAGACATTTCCATTATGCGCTTTCCTCTTGAGTTAGGTTTCGGCATCCCCCATTCAACCGCTTTTGCGGTGAAATCAACCGCCAAAAGTACCTTGCCTTCTTCTTCGCGAATGGTGTCCTCGAGGAATTCCATCTTTCCCTGGAAGTCGAGTATACTCTTGTTGGGAGTGACGTAATTGCTGTCAACGGGAACCCTCTTTGGGTCTGGTGTTCAATTGGCTGCCGTGCCAAGGGAATCTGCGAACTATGTCGGGCTTTCTCTTGCCTCATAGTGTTCACTTATGCACAGCATGCCGGCTTTCTCATCGCATATTGGATGCATGAGGTCCTACTACCAGGACCTGATGTCTCCAGTTGGGTGCGTGCCACTGTGCATCATCGCCATGGATTTTTTTTACTAGGAATCAGTTTAAATGATTCTATATGAAATAAAGCACCTCTGGCGCAAAATATCGACACTCATCAAGGTGAGTGGCGATAATGTCGAAGGGATTGTGATACCCAGCTTAATATTGAAGAAATATGGCGACTGTGCAGGTGAGGATTCCTGGAATTACGATGACATCTTCTCAATGAAACTTTCTTACCAGGAATTGCTTACCATTTCGTGAAATATGACATTTGAGACGCAAAATGGCGCGCATCATGTGATGGATTCCAATGCAACAAGTCATTGAGTCGAGAATAAAACTGGACTCTTTTTCAACCAATATTGCGCACTAAATACGCCGATCATCTGACTTGTGGCCGTCACAAGAAACGAAACCATGTCATCTTATGATGACACCTATGACACTATGATACATCAAAAGAGGCTTTAAACCATGGTTCCTAACATTTATCATTGAATAGCAGAAGAATTTCCAAGTGCAACATCTAGAAACAGATTATTATATCTCTAATGTATGTAAGTTACAATTACATTTCTTATTGAAAGTAAAAAAAATAATTGAAAAACAATCATGATAAACATTTTCATATGAGAACCAAACATTGTTTTAGACGTAGATAAAAAACTGCTTCACAACTAACAGAATATTTTCGTATTAGAAAAATATGTTTCAAGCACAATAGTTGTTTTCAAATAAAACATTTTTTTCGACTACGTTATTTATTTACTCACAGTCGAAGAATTCTTTTCTGCATGTGTTAAAAGGACATTAGCGGATTTCTTCACCAGCCTTTTAATGTTTATACATATAATAATATTTTTAAAAAGAGAATAATTGAAAAATATTACAGACAATTTGATTGAACCTTTTTGCAACTAGAAATAATCCATTTTTTGATGCTTTCAAGTCAGAAAGTGAATTTTTGAAAATTAAACGGCGATACCACCCTGAAAACACCAGTTCTCGTAAGATCACTGCAGTAAGCAGTGTTGGGTGCGGTTAGTACTTGAATGGGTGACCGTTCGGGAATACAGCGTGCTGTTGGCCCGTCGTGGGTGTGGTGAGCCCACACTTATAGTACTAGTAATAAATAATGATTCAGAAAAAAAATAAGAAAACTACTTCCTGATACTAATGTTATAGAAAAATATTCAGGCACTTTTTAATCCAAGCATTTTATAAGATAGCTTGGAAAATAGTTTGAAAATAATTTACTCACTGAATAGTATCTCTCATCTTTGAATTAAAAATTTTATTTCTCAAATTCGTAATTAACTAGATCAGCTTTTTCATATAATATGTGAATATATTTAGATATTCTTTACTAATATGACGTAGTTCAAATGAGCTGATATGAAGCTCTGAAAAATATGATAATCGGAACGACTGCTCGAAATTCTGAAGATTCCTGTGAACACGTGGTAATTATGTCAATAAGACTTACAGGGTCATCAACTATGTACGAAACAATGGTTATAGGAATCAAATGTTCTTATGTGCAATTATGGCTTGAAATATCACAAGCACAACCCCTTGGGTTTAAGGTACGCATTGCATGTGAAAACCTGAAAATCAATCGTACCCAAACATTCTGTTTCGCACGTCTGTAAGTACAAGTACAAAAAAATCGTCACCAATTAATCACTTCTTTTAAAATTTTGGTTGATTTATTATACAGTGGCAAATTATCTTCATCTGACGTTGCTATTTTAAATACAGGCAATTTCATCCCTTTTTCCATTATTATTTGTTTTTTTCTTCGTTTTACTTGTTTATTCTTTCAAAAAAAAAAAAAAGAGAGAGTCCCCTTTCTACTTGAGGGCACTGAGACTGATACCAGTCAGATGACCGGAGTATTCCATGCGCAATATTGGTAGAAAAAGAGTCAAGTTCTATTATAGACTCAATGACTCGCGGCATTAGAATCCCTTACATGATGCGCGCCAACGATTCACGTCTAAAATGTCATATTTCACAAAATGGTAAACAATTCCTGGTAAAAAATTCCATTGAGAAGACGTCATCGTGATTCCAGGAATCCTCACCTAAACAGCTGCCATATTTCTTTAATATTGAGCTGGGTATTACAATCCCCTGGACATCATCGACACTCACTTCGATGAGCGTCGATATTTTGCGTCAGAGGTGCTAAATTCCATATAGAATGATTTCAACTAATTCCTGGTAAAAAAAAACTTCATATTGATGATGCACAGTGGGACGCAGCCAACAGGAGAGGGCAGTTCCTGGCCATTGTTCAGATCAACGAAAAAGACGACAGAAAACTGCTGGAAGCCTCTCGCATGAATGTGGGGTGTATCAACAGTAGGATCAGGTGGAGAACAAGAGTTAGTCGATGTTTTTAAGTGCCAGCGCTAAGGTGTCGTATAACGCTTCTGTCGACGAGGTCAGGGTCTTTGGGCATGCCATTAAATCAATAAAATCAAAAAAACATTGGCGCATTTTTCTAACCCATATTCCATTTCAATCTCGTCAGTGTAGTCCTCAACAATCCCTAGAGCTAGGTGTAGTTGCATTTCATTTCAAGCATAGATCTTAAAATCATCCATGTAAAATTCATGAGTGACCTTATGCTTTCGATTTCCAGGTTTGCCGCAAAAGTGCCCTTCGGAATGGTGCAGTGCGAGAAATAATGACAATAACGTGAGGCAAAAGAGGAGTGGAAGATACCTCTCTGAGAGGTGACAGTGTTAGTTGTCACACAATGTTTTCCCGGTGAGATAGTAAATCTGGTTTTCCGGAGCGTCTTTTCGTTAATCAATTCAGGCCATCGATAGGAAGCGCAGGTAGGATGCTGCGTCTTTGCAGACACATCTATCGATGAGCAGGTTCTCCTGACATCCTGCTACGCCTTTCTTTGAGCTGCGTTGTTCATACATTTCTCGCTACACAGGTCCAATTGTCCGAACAATCCTATCATATACAATAGCTGTGAAGCTCTTATATAGTTTGTTCAGACAAGTGATTGGCCTGTAATTCTTCGCGTCAGCTGAGTTGCCCAGCTTTGGAAGAAGTACTGTGCGTCCTTCCACCAAACACTTCGTAATAGGCTCTTCCAACTTCAAATATAATATGAAATTGCGGGCCAGATGCTGGTGCGTTGGAGGAAAATTATTCCACCAGAAGGTCTTGATACCATCCGATCCCGGAATGGAATAGTTCCTCATGCCTCTTCATACCTTTTTCACATCCTTGGTAGTGATAGGTGGGCATTCTTCCTCAGGCTTTATGAGAGAATTGGACAGCTCCTTGAAGCTATTTATATTTTTTTAGTTTTCTTTCAGTGGACTCTAGACTTCGTAGACTTATCTTCAAAATGCCTCGACCTCATCTCGTGTGGGCGGGTAGACGACAGTAACTGGAGGGTCTGGGAAGATTCGAGATGGCTCAGACAAAAACTGTTGATTTTCTCTGACCCACCTCTCTCTCCGCTCTAGACTTCTCCTAGCGATAGATAGCACCCATAGTCTGTCAACAATATGCTGCCTGATAGTCAGCAGCTTTAATTTGTTAAGTCTGTGATAAGGGAGCCGCAGTTCGCGCGCGAAATGAAGAGCCGTGGAGGTGAAATACCTGCTAGATGTTATGTAGTCAGTCACACACTGAATGCGGGACGCGTTATGTCTTACTCAACCTTCGGAAAATTTCCACGAAGCTTGTCCTCCAGATCAGCCAGATCTTTAAACTTTGAAGAAACCTGGATATTGATATTTCTCCGGGTGATGAAGCATCGCTCTTCCTCTATTGGATTCCCGCCCACGGTTCGTCTCAAAAGGGGGGTTAGTTTGGTGTCCGACGCCGATTTTTTTGTAACTTTGCAGGTGAAAAGAGGATCCCAGACTATACAAAAAAATTAATTTTTTGGGCAATCGTTCATATTTAGGGGTGGAAATCACCCCTTCAATATTTTTGATACTTTTACTGTTTTAAGAGGTATCATTGTTTTTTCTTTCTTGTTTTTGCACAAAATTGTTCTAATTGATTCTATCTTATAATATTATCTTGAGTTTTAAAAATACTTACTCCCTAGAGTATCATAATTCACAAAATTTACCCCTATAGGATGCTTCGCCATATGACACATAGTTTAAGATTTTGGACTTTGTTGCTGCAAGCATCCAGTTTTGATCATTAATTCTATTAAGAATTATCAGTCTTATTCGAAATAACCCCTAAATTATGTGCCCTCCGCCCCTTTAGTATTATCAATAAATAAAAAGTTTAGTTATTTATATGACATTTTTGTAAGTAATGGATTAAAATATTTAGTTTGGACGATCAATAATAATATAACTAATTATTTGTTAACGATAGCACATGTTCTTATATTAATAAACCCTTGTTATGTGAAAACTACCCCTCAAAAACTTTTTATGTTTTTTTAGTAGGCGATTTTAATGACAATACATATGCAGAGTGTTCAATAAGTTCCCGTACTTTTTTTTGGTATTTCAACAGGCCACATTTTTTACGAGAAACTAATAAAACCAATATCTTCAGAACCAAAGGATTCATCAAAATAATGAAAAAAAATGTACGTAAAGATAATTACATCAAGTGTTCAAAATTTCCCCCTTTGACTTCAATACATTTGCGAAGTCGCTTCCGAAGATTGCCGACAATGCTCGCACACTCTTCTACCGTAATCGTGTCCCAAGCGCGGATGAGAGCCGTTTTAAGAGCATCTACTGTGGCCTATCGTCTTCCTGAGATTTTTTGCTCCAAGATGGACCACACTGAATAGTCCATTGGGTTCAGGTCCGGTGAGTTTGGCGGCCAAACGTCCTTGCCCCAAAAACTGGGAAACAGCTCTTCGCAAACAGCAATCGTGGATCCAGCTGAATGTGCCGGCGCCCAATCTTGTTGAAGCAAAAATCCATATGGGCCGAAGTTCTGCATCGCCCAAGGCTCCAGAACTTCGCGGAGGACTCGCTGTTGATAGATCGCAGCGTTGGTTTTGACATTTTTGTCGATGAAAATCAACGGCGTCTTCCCTGTGGCACAGATTCCGGCCCAAACCATAATGGAGGCAGGAAAATGGCTTCGACCGATAGTTTTTGCTTCCGCGGTCTTCTGATGGCCCTTCTTGAGCAGCTGGCGACGACTTTGGCGGTTATGAAGAGGTTCGATGGTGAAAATCTTCTCATCCGTGAAGAGGACTTTTGACAAGCGAGCACCACTGATCAGGCGAATCATTCGGCGAGCTTTCTCGAGTCGCTTTGCTTCAACAAGATTGGGCGCCGGCACATTCAGCTCGATCCATGATTGTTGTTTGCGAAGAGCTGTTTCCTGGTTTTTGGGGCAAGGACGTTTGGCTGCCAAACTCACCGGACCTGAACCCAATGGACTATTCGGTGTGGTCCATCTTGGAGCAAAAAATCTCAGGAAGACGTTAGGCCACCGCAGATGCTCTTAAAACGGCTCTCATCCGCGCTTGGGACACGATTACGGTAGAAGAGTGTCTTTTGGTTCTGAATATATTGGTTTTATTAGTTTCTCGTAAAAAATATGGCCTTTTGAAATACCAAAAAAAAGTACGTGAACTTACTGAACACCCTGTATATGTATTGTCATTAAAATCGCCTACTAAACAAAACATAAGAAGTTTTTGAGGGGTAGTTTTCACATAACAAGGGTTTATTATTATAAGAACATGTGCCATCGTTAACAAATAATTAGTTATATTATTATTGATTGTCCAAACTAAATATTTTGATCCATTAATTACAAAAATGTCATATTAATAAATAAATTTTTTATTTATTGATAATACTAAAGTGGTGGTTGGCACATAATTTAGGGGTTATTTCGAATAAGACTGATAATTCTTAATGGAATTAATGATCAAAACTATATGTTTGCAGCAACAAAGTCCAAAATCTTAAACTATGTGTCATATGGCCCTCCTTGTCAGTGGAATGGAAGCTTCCAATGTGTTCCGTAAGGCTTCATTTTTTTTCTTGTATCTCCTCCTTATTCCTTCACACACTCCCACACACTTTCTCAATAGTGGGAGGGGGATCCACAGTTTGACGTGGGTTACAAACCACCAAGAGTAACAGCATTAGGTACTTAGAGAACCTTTTTCTCTAGAGGTACCGGTCCCATGACTCTCCGGAGATGCACAACTCCCTTGCTAGGCAAGTATTCACCGCATGGCCCGCCGAGGCTCTTCCAGAGTGCAAGGCGGGAATCAAACCTGCAAGCCGACGGAGTGGGTGCAAACCCTACGCCTTAACCCCCACAACCATCGTCTCACTCTGGTTGGTCTTAGTGTCGCCTCTCTTTCTCTGTTGCCGGCTTGTTCTGGCCGCAATAGAACAGGCGCAATAGAATAGGTGCAGATGTCATACTGGCATCGTAGCACTCTAGCAGGTCATCACTAGGTCGATCCGTCCACACAAAAGTGTTGAGAATCCGCCGGTCCATCGCATTGACTCCTTCTTGACTGGCTAGCCCAACTCTAGGGAAGTGGCATTGTTATCCGACCTAATCTCGGGAGCCCTGCGCGTTCGATTGTTTTAGAGCACACTTACCTAAAATACGTTTAGTGTTATCATTGTTGTTCTCGCGAGTAGCTAGGAAAAGGGTTCGTTCATCCTTGTAGATCCCCGTATGCAAGGATAAGGCTGCACACTCTGAGAGATTTCCGGTCTTCCAGAGTCACCGTCCGAGATACCTCACCTAGGTGACATTCAGCTTCCGGCACGGTTGATACGCCTTCGCTTGGGGTTGATTCCTTCAGGAACACCCCTGAATTATTGTCCGGGACTGTTAACTAATTGTTATAACCATTGCCGGATCATCGTTTTGAATCAATCGCAGACTGTAACCACCAATATCACGGTCGTGAGACATGGTTTCGGCTGAACTTTTACCACGATTTCCCTCAGAGCGGGTGCAGCTTCTCATATAGGCACCCGCTGCCGGCGAGATCTCGCGGTTGTCTTTATGACCGACTTGTATATATATATATACTTGACTATATATATATATATATATAGTGTATAGTGGTCATATAGTATAGTGGTCAGTATCCCCGCCTGTCACGCGGGAGACCGGGGTTCGATTCCCCGCCGGAGAGCCATTCGGTATAGTTTCGGTTTCGATTCCCTTGGAATAGAACCGAAGGGCTTATGACAAAGCCACCGAACGCGTCCTTGGGTTGCGGATAGAGGGTCCCCGTACCAAGGGTTTCTGCTGAATATGGATACAATAATTAATAAGCAGTCGCGGACAATTGTCCAGGGATGGTCCCGAAGGAATAACCTCTAAGCGAAGGTGTGCGAACCGTGCCGAAAGCTGCATGGCACCTGGGTGAGGTGTCTTTAACGGTGACTCTGGGATATCGGGCGATGTCTCAGAGTAATAGCCTTATCCTTGCACGCGGGGCTCTACAAGGATGGACGAACCATTTCCCTAGTTGCTCGTGGGAACAACAATGAAACCAAAAAACCACCAAAATGTTGTAGATGCGGTTCAAAACGATCGGACGCGCAGAGCACCCGACAATGGATCGGCAAACAATGCCGATCATCCTAGAGTTCGGGGTGCTGAAAATAATTTAGATGGAAACACAACGACGAACCGGCGAAACGCCCAAATTTAGTGGACGGATCAACTTAAGAATGATGTGTTAGACTGCTACGATGCCAGTATTATCCCTGTTCCTGGAGGCTTTATGGCGCGTATGCATACTCTGTGGTGCCAGAAACACCCAGAGCTTCAACACGTTTCGCATCAGTCTTTGCGAAATCAAGCCGACTACCTCCGCAAAAATGGATATGTACGCGGAGCGCTTCCTCAACCGCTGCTTGAACAAGCTGCAGACGAAGATGAAACGACATTAAGACCAACCGCAGAAAGTAGGCACCTTCTTGAAGATGATGGCAATTTCAGTACAAGGAGGAACATCAACATGCAGGTTCCTCTTAAGCCCCAAGATCTGGCTGAAATGGATGCCTCCCTTTGTGGAGATATCTCGCAAGAGTCCGACCTCTGGACCATCAATTGCTCAGTTTATGGTGCTGCGAGAGCTTTGGCTGATTCAAATCGAAGGCTCAAACCGACGATGGATCAAAAGACAAGAAGAC